>PPOM03000367.1:253742-342266 GCA_003708925.3 Kazachstania martiniae
ATGCCTATGTAAAAGACCACGAGCTAAATTTAAAGCATTACAAGAATGATTATAAACAAGCAAAAAAAAATTTAAAACTGTTAGAGGCTGAGGTGAAACCTTTTGTCGACCTACGCAACAAATCAAACAATAGTGTCGTTGCAGGTCAAAATGAGATTAGGAAATTACAGGATTCAACAGGCAAAATAGAAACCAAAATAAACGAAACTGTTAAAGAGTTAGAAGAAATTAGAAATAATATAGACAAGAAAAAATCACAGATTGGTTACTATAAGACAAGGACAGAAAAGATTAGAATGTCTATTGAAGACATAACAAAACAAATAGAGGAGAAAAATCAGGAAGTCCAGGATCTTCAAATGAATTTACCTCATTCATCAGTATTTGCTGATATTGAAGAAAAAAAATCTTTATTACTAAATCAAGATCAGTCAATCAGAGAGAAGGAAAGAGAAATTCAAAATCAACAGAGACAGATAGATAACCAATTGAATCAACTGTCGAGACAGAAGAAATCCAAACAAAATTCTCTGATTAATAATGATAAAATAGGTATCTTGGATTTAGATCCAAATTTACATGGTGTGAAAAGTGCGGTCAATTATATAAGAAATATTACTGAAGCTAGGGGAAGGATTATGGAACCACCAATCATGTCAATATCGGTCAAAGATCCTGCTTATGCTAAGTATTTCTTCCATTGTGTTGATTACAATACTCTCAAAGCATTTACAATTATAGATTCTCAGAGTTATGACAAATATCAAAATGAGCTTTTAAGATTCAACGTTAATTTAAGGGAATTGAGACCAACCCAATCTCGTTCGCCAATGTCTCGGGAGCAGCTACAAAGTTATGGCTTTGATGGGTTTTTAACTGATTATCTAACCGGCGACCCCTCCGTTATCGAAATGCTTTGCCAAAATAATAATATTCATCAAATTCCAATATCAAGAAAAGAGTTATCTGTTGATCAAGTCTCTAAGTTATCTACGGTTGATTCAAATGGTAAACTTCTATTTAAGGCGTTTATTCATGGGGATAAGATAGTAAGACTCAGAGTATCATCATATAAGGACGCGAATAATGAGAAAAATGTGACTCAGGTTCAAAATATGATTGAAAATTACAGAAATAAACAGATCCAGGACATGTTTCAATCGTCAAGCATGTCTGACACTCAGAAAAATATTATTCAGGGTGAAATAAATAAAATTAATTTGAAAAACGACGAGTTAAAAAACAAGTTAAATGAACTGTCTAGTCAAAAAAATCAATTAAAGGATGAAACTCTGCATATAAGATCTAAGATCAAAGAATTAAACCACGAATCTCGTGAACTAAATACTTTTAGATCCAAACATACTTTAGCAAAATCTGATGCAGAAAAATTAGTAGAGAAGTTGGAAACTCTTAAACAGGAAGGTAAAAGGGATGTATCTGACAAGATCAAACAGGTTGAAGTTGACATCAGTAATCTTCTTAAGGAGCAAATAGATCTATTAAGCCAATTTCCACAGTTGATGGAACAGCTGAACAATGTACAAGTTAGAATAGCAGAATATGACGTTAAAAATCTCGAACATAAGAATCTATTACTTTCATTAGAACAGATTTTAGAAGAGTATAAGGGTAGAGAAAATGAATTAGTTGACGAATATACGTCTAAGAAACAGAAAGTTAAAGAAATGAGAGATACCAAAGAATTCAAAGATTGGGTCACACAGATAAGAAATTACGATGAAAGAATGAAAGAAAAGCTAAATGACATTGCAGAAGAATATGACAAGGAGGATAACTTCAACCCTAAGTATATCCAAGAGGTTATTGAGAGACTAGAATCTGAAGTGTCTATGGCCAGTCATGACACCTCTTCCATAACAATCTTGAAAAATGTTGAAAGTGAAATAAATCAATTAGAAACAACATTACCGGTACGAGTTAAGGATCTCCAAGAGCTTGAAGCTAAGATGGAAGCAGATCGTGCTGAACTGGAACCTAAGTTGGACCGTATATTTGACAAAATATCTCAAAATTTTGCCCGTTTATTCACGTCAGTTGGTAGTGCGGGTGCTGTTAATCTTGTGAAACGTAAATTATACAATGAGTGGCGAGTCGAGATTATGGTTAAATTTAGGGATAATACCACTTTGAAACGACTAGATTCACATACACAATCCGGTGGTGAAAAAAGGGTTTCAACTGTGCTATATATGATTGCATTACAAGAATTTTCCTCTTCACCATTTAGAGTTGTAGATGAAATTAACCAGGGTATGGATCAAAGAAATGAAAGGATTGTTCATAAAGCTATGGTAGAGAATGCATGTGTCGCAAATACTTCACAGTATTTCTTAATCACCCCGAAACTACTGACTAACTTATTCTATCACGAGAAAATGAGAGTTCATTGTGTTATGGCTGGTCCCTGGATTCCCGATCCATCGCATGATCCAAAGATGGTTCATTTTGGTGAGACATCAAACTATGTATTTTAATTAAGTAATTGGAATAAAACGGCATATTTTTTTTTATAAAAAGTTGAAATCAATCTGAACTCCGCACTATAAACATTTACTAAGTACTTAATTCAGTTAAAGATAGAAAGGAGGACAGGACTGAAACATGTTATTATCTCAACAAAAGCATTACCGCACTATTGTAGGCCGATGGTTGACTTTTGGTCGTCAATTGAATACTGAATCGTTGATATCAAGAAAACCACATCGAGACATTCATCCAAAATACCCTGCGGTAACAAGATTTGCACCATCACCGACAGGGTTATTACATTTAGGTTCCCTGAGGACAGCTTTATTTAATTATCTATTGGCCATGAACACGGGTGGGAAGTTTTATTTAAGACTTGAAGATACTGATAGAACAAGATATCACTTAGATGCTGAAAAGAATATATTCGACACCCTAAAATGGTGTGGAATCAATTATGCTAATAATCCTGATGGGAGCACTATAAAGCAAAGTGAACGTGCAAAACAAGGACTATACTGGAAATACGCCAAGATACTTTTAGAGAAAGGTCTAGCTTACCGCTGTTTTTGTAGTAAAGATCGACTAAACTCTTTAAGACTTGATGGCTATGATAGAAAATGTGCTAGATTGGATAAAGATGAAGTTGAAAAGCTTATGAATGTAGATAATTTATCATATACCATTCGTTTTAAAATGCCTGATATCTATGAGCCAGTTAACGACTTACTGCATGGAAATGTTAACATTCAAACTCGTAAGGATAGATATGGACATGATGATCCAGTTCTAATGAAGTCAGATGGGTTTCCAACATACCATCTTGCAAATGTAGTTGATGACCACTTAATGGGTATCACACACGTTATAAGGGGTGATGAGTGGTTACCATCTACACCAAAGCACATCTCCATGTATAAAGCATTCGGATGGCAACCACCTCAGTTCACTCATATTCCACTATTAACTAACTTAGAGAACGATAAAAAACTCAGTAAAAGAAAAGGTGATGCATCTGTCTTGGCTTTGAAGGAAAAAGGTGTGTTACCTGAAGCACTTATTCCTTTTGTCGCGCTGCTAGGTTGGTCACCCCCAAGGACAATATCTGAAACAACAAATGAATACTACTCAATTGAAGAACTTATTAAACTGTTTAATCTGAATCACTTAACTAAGGGTAATGTTAAGGTAGACACCAAGAAACTCTGGTTTTTTAACAAGCACTTCTTACAAAAAAGAATGACTACTCCAGAAGAGTTTGAAATATTATACAAGAAGGTATTCACTTGTGCAAAAGAAAGGTTTGGGGCAAAGAATGCAACACCAGAAAAAGTAAGAACTGTACTAAGAGAATGTGGTAAAGCTTTGAACTCCATCAATGAATTTAACGAGACGTTTCACTATTTCTTCGAAAAGCCAAACTTGGAAACGTCTGCGTCGAAGGATTTCTTACAAAAGAATGACAAACGTGTCATAAATGATATACTTAAAAGTGTCCAAGAAAAGCTTAGTGATAGCAATTTTGAAGATATCATTGTAGGGGTATGTAATGATTTTAACATAAAAAAAAGGTTTGCCTATGAATGTGTCAGATTTGCCTTAACAGGTCTCCTTCCAGGTGCTAGAATACCTATTCTTATTAATGTTTTGGGATTGAATGAGACTAGAATGAGAGTGCAAGAGGCTATTGACATCAAATAATTATTTTCGAATATAGTTCTTTAATCATCCGTGATCACGTGCATTTCTGGGAGTTTCTCGAATATTCCTTTAAATTTTGGTTTTCAAAATATCGCAGTATATTAAGGTTAAGTTATTATGAGTGTTGTCAGCTAATATAAGTCCTTTCGATTAAATCAATTTATACAGTCGTACGATACTAACTATAAGCCATCGAAAGATTTGAGAAATGTTTGCGGCAATTGCATCAGGTAATCCATTACAACTATCGGAAGAAGTTCCAAACTCAAATGGATTGCAACATACTCTTGTATTATCATCTACGAAGCCGAAATCTTATTCTCATATTACATTATTTATTTTGCCAAATGTTACATTTCCAGAGAACTTCATTGCTACTGTGTATTTTAAGCTAGGGCCAAGTGAAGATTTCAAATTGTTTGGCTATTTGTCCGGTGAGAAACCTAGTGCCATATTTAAAGTGAGGCTACCTAGTGTTAACGGTGATATTCAAAATAATCAGGGTGTAGGTGATGGTTTGGGTGAAATTGATATGGATGATGAGGGGGAAAATAGTACATCAATTGGCAATAATTTATCACAGCTAATAATAGGGATATCTATCGAACCAAGAGAACAAGGTGAAGCTAAATTACAAGAATGGAAAAACGAAATGTCATCTAAGAAAAACTCTTCTTCGTTGGTGTTATCCAGAACATCACCTTCCGTTAGAAACATCACAACTGCTGGTCAGTTAGCAAGAATATATCCTGTTATGACCCAAGAATTGGCTGGTAAAATTGTCCAACATGCATACAACTATTTATCAGGATTCTTAGACAGTAACGGTAACGTCTCAATTAAGCGATTTGACACTTGGTGGGATAAATTTAGAAACAGACTTGCAAATGATGGAACGTTCCTAGATGAGGTGACTAGTAGTTAGCGGAAGCTATTATTTTGTACATAAAGGGAAGTAAGATATATATTTACACATATTATGTACATATGCATTTATTAGAAAAAATAATGAATTAATGATAACCCACAGTTCTTATAACTCATCGTTGAATCTTTTTATACCTTCTGCTAAAGGATTACCAAAGATAATATGCCTACTACTAATAAACTTCTCATCAAAAGTGTCCTGCTCAGTATCTCTTTCTTCTAGACCATCATTTAGATGAGCCTTTCTAATTTCAATTTGGTCAATTAACCAATTCAAAAATGATGCGTCAACTTTGATAGATGCCCCATATTGCTTTTTAATGTTATATAAGGAGAGAAAGAATTTTCTAAGATGCAATTCATCAATACCATTATCTTGGATCAATTTCGAATACTCATTTACCCATTCTTGAATGCGATCTTCCGATAATTGAGTGTTACCTCTTTTCAATAAAATTGAATCATTCTGGTTTTCAGGAGCAAATATCTTGGAGGCTAATTCAAGGGTTTTAATTTGTACTTGTTTATCATTTATCTTGTACATTTTCTGTAAAACATCTAAATCGATCGATACAGCCGCATCATCTTGTTCAATTAATTCATTAAGGATTGAGACATACCTTCTTACCAGAATCTTTTTATTATCTGAAATTTTCTTATTATTGACTTCTTGAGAAATCTTATTGAAAATTTGGTTGATATAATCTGGATAATTTGTCTTTATAAACGTCAAAACGGGTGGGTTATTTCTTAAGCCACTAGTAATAATTCTTGTGCTTACTTCTCTTAAACTAATTGGCAATGTTTCATTGAAGCTAAGATCCTTAAGTAAGGCAAACTCATGGGAAATAATTTTAAAACCGTGCTTATAATCATGAGCAAATTCGACTAGATCATCTAAAATAGATTCAACCTGTGAATAATCCTTTAATCCTGAATCTAACATTTGTTGAACTTCTTTAAACTGGGCTGTAAACTCATATTCCGAGGATTCAGCCATGTTTTCTTTATTATCTTTATATCCTTGTTGCTGTTTCATCCCACTGTTTTCAACCAATTTTGCCTCCTTTTTACCAGTTTCCAAATTTAATCTAATATCTAAACCACCAGGCAACCGTTGCTCAGGTTTAACTTCTTTCCAATTAGTTTCTGGTTCAAATATTAAAGGATAACAGCCTTTACTGTTACATAACAAATCTCCACTTACGTATAGATCGTCCTGCAATTGCTCTGCTTCGTCGTACGTATTTTCTTTTGCCACGTCATTTAAGGTGGTTGGTAATAATATGACCTGGTTATTAGTATTTGTAGAAGCCAAACATCTAGTAATGATAGTAAGAAGGTATAGTATTTTGATGTATTTTGACATTATCTCGTGGTTCCTCTTCTTGTATCCTTATTAATATTTTGCCCTTGATATCTAAAACTTTGGATGTTAATTATAAGTAGTATGAGGCAAACTAAAAAGTAAATCTAATGTTCCAGATTTCGCTAAGCCTTTGAAAGTAAAGATTGATAAAATAATGCATTAAACCATTATTATATATTATATATAATTAAATACATAACTCAATTGAAGAGAATAGATATAATTTTGGATTGGATTTGTAAGGATAAAAATAGATTATTAATATTAATTAAACTTTTTAATCGAATAAACCGAAACCCATGTCAGCGTCAGATTCTTCAGCTTCGGATTCTTCCTTAGCTTCTTCTTCAGCAGCACCGGAAGCAGCAGCACCAGAAGAGGCAGAAGCTGGACCAGCAGCTGGAACAGCAGATAACTTTTCGTTACCTTCAGCAATTAATTCTTCAACAGACTTACCTTCTAAAGCAGATAAGACAGCAGAGACCTTTTCTTCTTCAATGTCAATACCGACAGAAGATAAGACAGCCTTAACGTTGTCAGCATTTGGGGTGGAGCCAGCGGCGTTTAATAATAAGTAGGCAGCTAAGTACTTCATTTTCTTATAGTTATCGATTTTATTTATCAAGATATAATATAATTAAATCAAATAATAATAATAAGTTAAATATGAATGAAACTATAATATTATAATGAACCTTCACATACTAGGAATAGAAACCAGACTAAACTAACTAACACCAACCAGTTCCATACAAATCAAACCAAGCTAACATTCAAGCAATACACATACCATGTTACAATTGCAACTGCTACTGCCATTACTGTGACCATTACTGTTACTCCTACAGTATGCGGTACAGCTTACATTCATTCACTATTGAATCTTTGACAAATTGAAACATTTTCTAGCGTGTCTCTTCCAATCAGATTTTGTTTTAGACGTACATTGGATTATTTTTTTCTCAAAAATAACTTTATTCTTAATATGCACTTTTTAGCAGTGTGGGTGATGGATGTTTATATATGTGGTGTACTGAACAGTCACCTAAAATTGAAAAAATACAATATGTCTATCTTGTAATAGGCAGAAAATCGCCCGCTTAGACTCACTGTTCACGGTAAGGGGGCAAGAGTGTAAAGGAAGGAAAAAGCTAGCCTGGCTTATAGTGGAAACAGTAAGACTGTTGGGCTTGTCAAAGTTCTGTTTAGACTGAGTTTCTTCCTAAACCGCTTTGTAAGTTTCAGTACCAACTAGTCGGAAAATGACTGTAATGGAAATTCAAACCAGAGGGAAACACAACAATTCTATCAAGCAGGTTTCTGTTAATGGCTAATAATCGTAATCGGTAAGTTTTATTTGAATTTGTTAATTAAATAATTTTAATTTTTAAAGATTAAATTATAAGTTATATATTAAGTTTATACTTCAATTTGGATTAAACCGTCAGAATATAAATCAAACACAAGCAAACATGTCCACTGCTGCTGCCAAGAAGAGAGTTTTCAAGACCCATACTTACAGAGGTGTCGATTTAGACAAATTATTAGAAATGTCTACTGAAGATTTCGTCAAGTTAACTCCAGCTAGAGTTAGAAGAAGATTCGCTCGTGGTTTATCTACCAAGCCAGCTGGTTTCTTAAAGAAGTTAAGAGCTGCTAAGTTAGCTGCTCCAGAAAACGAAAAGCCAGCTGTTGTCAGAACCCACTTAAGAAACATGATCATTGTTCCAGAAATGATCGGTTCTGTTGTTGGTATTTACAACGGTAAGGTTTTCAACCAAGTTGAAATTAGACCAGAAATGTTAGGTCACTACTTAGGTGAATTCTCCATTACTTACACTCCAGTTAGACACGGTAGAGCTGGTGCCACCACCTCTCGTTTCATCCCATTAAAATAAGAGATTTAAATGATCATTTATTAAACCCACATATATTATATTATTATTATTATTTACTATGTGTTTTTTATCTTAGTTATTTTAAATAGAATGAAAGAAGTATTAAAAATATAAACAAAATCTTTACTATATTACAAATCAATTTGTTGTAGTTTCTTTCTATATTAATATATTTGGATGCATGGGTAGACTTTCTGTTTCTTATTATCTTATAAGAGTGGTAGAACTGATCTCCAATTAAACGGGCAATTCATTATGGATAGATAGCCAACTCTATAGGTATTCCATCTATTTAATGTTACCCGGAGTTATTGCAAAATTTTTCATCTCATCGCATATTTAGTATAGATAATTGGGTATATTATATAGTTTGATAATAGTTACGGTTATAAGATTTGAAATTAAAACGAGTTATTAGAGACTGTTTGTATCGTGTTAGTGATGTCCTCTTCTATCGATAATTTATTTGGGCCTTCTAGTTCCACGAAAACTGAATCGAGTGTCGATAAATTATTCAGTCAATCATCAGGTCCAATCGATGACTTGCAGCTTAAGGCTAAGATTAAGTCCTCTTTACCTCAAATTAGAAAGAAGAAAGTAGAGGAATCTAAGGAGGGAGATGATGTTAAAGAGAAAGAACAGCCATTGAAGAAGAAGCAAAAGAAGTCAAAGGATGATGAAGATGATCAACTGGAGAATCGTTATTTTGCAAAGTTAATGGATGAAGATGATGAAGAAAAGAAAACTGAAACCGTAAGTAAAGAGGAGTCCAAGGAGGTAAAAGGTCAAGAAGCTAAGAGAATCGATTTAAAGGAAGATGAATTAGAAAAGGCTGAAAGAACAGTTTTCGTTGGTAATATCTTAAATGGTGTCATCACATCTAAAAACATTTACAAAGAATTTAAGAAATTATTCAGTACCGATCCTTCTCCAAAGGAAGAAGAAGAAGAAGAAGAAGTAAACGAAGAAAAAAAGAAGAAAGAAAATGCCTTCATTATTGACAGTATCAGATTTAGATCGATTTCTTTTGAAGAAGCTCTACCAAGAAAAGTTGCTTTTGTTCAGCAAAAATTACATAAATCCAGAGATTCTGTGAACGCTTACATCGTCTACAAGAATAAGTCTGCCGTTACGTCTATCTGTTCTAAACTAAATGGTTTAACTTTCCATGACCGTCATTTAAGAGTTGACTCCGTCACACACCCTGCTCCACATGATAAGAAACGTTCTGTTTTTGTTGGTAATTTAGACTTCGAAGAAGATGAAGAATCATTATGGGTTCAATTCCAAAGTTGTGGTGAAATTGAATACGTTCGTATTGTTAGAGACTCAAAGACAAACATGGGTAAAGGTTTTGCTTATATTCAATTTAAAGAAATAGAATCAGTTAATAAGGCACTATTATTGAATGATCAAATCATGAAATCAATCAATAACGATAAGAAAAAGGGTCGTAAATTACGTGTAACTAGATGTAAGAATATGAAAAAGGGCGCCAATTCTATCGAAAGAGGTTCCAACAAGAAATTTGCTAAATTAAATGAACAACAAAGAACTAAAATGGGTAGGGCCAAGAAAGTCTTAAGTAAGGCTGATAAGGCCACTCTAGGCAAAGAATTAACCATCGAAGGTTTAAGAGCTACTAAGGGTGAAGGTGTTTCTCATTTGAAAAAGAAGAAACAAAGATCTAAGACTGGTAGAGTCACTAAACGTTCAATTGCATTCAAAAAGGCTAACGCTGAAAAATGAGGATGAATTAATTTTATATATAGATTATTAAGTAGAATACCTCATAGATGAAGACTTGTAAAATAGAATAAATTTAAAATAAATTAAATATGGGAAAATGCATAAAACTAACTTAAATTCGTATGATGATTTCAATAAAATTATATTATGGTTAATGACAGAACATCTAATTCATTAAATATGGATCACCTTGTTGGCTTTGATAAGTTTGACCCATTCTTCTGTTCTGTATATTCTGAAGATGCTGTTGTTGCAATTGTTGCCTTTCTAGGTTTTTATGGGCTAATAAGGATAGTAAATTTTCCTTATCATTACCATTTATCTGGTTCTGTTTACTCATGAGAATATTATTTAAACTTATTAAATTGTTGGTTGTTATGTTAATGTTAGAATTATTATTCATTTGATTTGGATTGCCGCTTTTCATTGCAACGTTGATATGGTTGTTGTTGTTGTTGTTGTTGTTGTTGTTGTTGTTGTTGTTGTTACTATTATTATTCAACAGAAGGTGCTCAACATCTGGTGACATATAACCCATAAGTTGACCTATACCATTATTCATCCCAGATCTATAGAAGTTGCCTTTCATTGACATATTAGATAATTCGGGATAGAAAGTAGAGTCATCAATAAATGATTTTTTTGAGTCTAATCTCATTCTTATGTTTCTTGCTAACGAATCATCAAACATTGTGGACATATAACCTGTATTTTGTTGTGTGTTCTCAAAATTGTTCGCCATTTGATTGGGTATTAAACCATTCGACTCATTTATTAATTCACTATTGTAACGATCCACACTTTGCATAATAAATGTTTAGATGTTTATTGACTATCAATCTTCTTCATTGTTTAAAACTAATACCAAAATCAACTTGCATAATGCATCTCTTCATTATGTAATTAATGTTTTTGAATAAATTTTTCAATAGACGGTGTCAATCGCTTGCAACGGGAAGGAAGCGGCACTACTACTCTTATATAATGCTAGTTCAAAGTATCTGGAATTCTGCTAATAATGGAATATGATCACTTGGATGGTTTGCATTTGGTAGACCATATTGATTTAGTTTGACCAATTCTTGCGAAACTTCTTTCCCAGTCAAAATTTTTGTTAGAGATAAGTCAGTGTCATGGTACCATACATAATCAAATATGCCTTTCAATTTACCCGAGTAACATGTATGCTCAAATAAGCCTTCCGGAATATCATCATATAGACAACGATTTAAATATGGTTTCATTGGATTAATCATGTTTAAACTCTTATTATTCAAGATTTGACCTTTTAAGAAATTCATAACAAGAGAATTTCTCTGTGAGTTTAGATCGCCGGTGAAAAGGATCTTGACCTTGTCATGTGTGATACCTTTAACATCGACTAGTAGATCATCAATAATCTTTGATAACTCCCTCATAATTATCATACACTGTGACAGTTTCACTTCGTCATATTTCCAATAAAGGTGAGTGTTTACAACAATAAATATTGTGTTACTTTCTCTATGTCGCAAAGAAACAAATAGTGATACCTGATTTTTATTCCTTAGAGTATCCAACAAATTTGAGACGCCTGTAGGGTTACCAGCACCATCTGTCAATGTCAACTCTTTTTTGCTTAAGTAGCCCAATTCTCGTGTAGTGAAAACATCCAATAATTGATTTAAATAAATTCCTTTCGAAGAAATATATTCAAACATATCTAAATTGTAAAAGATTCCTACTCCATCTAAATCCTCAGGGCCCCGATCCCAATATTTTGGTTTAGTCTTCGAAATATATTGCGATCCCATATGATATTTCTCTTTCGTAATATCCTTCCAGAATCCAGAATAATCTTTATTCGTCATTTCCTGTATACACATAATATCAGCTTTATATATATTCAATAATTCATACTCCAATAATTCATGTCGATAATTCCAGTCTTTATATTTATCTGGAACATAGGTATAAACTTGTGGCCACATATAGCATGGTGAGAGAATATTATAGGACAAAAGGGTGAATTTATCATGGACTAACACTCGATTTGCAGAAGGCAATTGAGGTGCTACTATTGGTGATACATTACGTGTAATTGGGATAAACCTACGACGAAGCATATTGCACAAACGCCCGCTTGTAAAAGTCTTGTTGGTCCTCTGTTGTGCGTAATCTTAAATTTTAAATCTTTGATGATTTTCAACCAAAAAATGAACTCCGAATTGTTAGATGAAAAATTATTATTGCTTATATAAGGCATCACAAAAAGGTTTGAACGTATTAGACAATAAAATGATAAACATGGACTACATCATATAAGCTGTTCTCGATACAATGAAGAAGAGATCACATATTGATTTAGAGATTGAAGAAGGTGGCCTTGTGACATCTCGTTTTTTTAAAAGGCCAGTGAAGCGGGAGAATGCAGTTAAAGATAGAAATGATGAAGAGAAGACATATCTTAGTATAGAAAAAATAAAGTCATTAGAACCACTAGATTATTTTGAAACAATTAATGAACAGACAAATGATGATCCAAAACTTTGGGCCATCCCACTTGATTTGGAAGACGATCTTGAAAAATTTCCAAGAAACTTTTTGCCAATTTATAGCAGAGTACGGAAGATGAGATCAAAGGTAAAAACACCGGTTGACTCTATTGGCTGCCCATATATCCCTATTGTGGTTTCAAAGGCATGTGAAATCCCAATCGAAAATTTAAAACCAATCAACTATAGATTGCAGTTACTTATTGCTCTGATGCTTTCTTCTCAGACTAAAGATGAGATAGTCACAAAAGCAATAATGAATATTATGCAATATTGTATATGTTCTATGGAAGTAAAAAATGGAATTACACTAAAATCGATGTTAGATATAGAAGAACCTATTTTACAGAAGTTGATACAACAAACTGGGTATTACAAAAAGAAAGCTTCATATATCAAAAGAACTGTAGTGATACTCCAGGAGAAGTTTAATTCTGATATACCTGCTAATATTGAGGACCTATTAACTTTACCTGGTGTTGGAAGGAAAATGGGTTATCTTACACTTCAGAAAGCGTGGGGAAGAATTGATGGTATATGTGTTGATGTCCACGTCGATAGGCTTTGCAAAATGTGGGGTTGGGTTGATAGAAATAAGTGCAAAAGTCCCGAGCAGACAAGAAAAGAGTTAGAGAAATGGTTACCTCACAATCTTTGGTATGAGTTTAATACAGTTCTAGTAGGATTTGGTCAGATGATATGTACTGCAAAAGTTAGAAGATGTGATATCTGTCTTGCCAATCAAATTTGCAATGCATCGACAGTTCGAAGAAACAGAGAATAATTTCTTTAATATCTAAAATAGATAGTAACTCTTTATGTTAATATGAGCATTATTTAACTAATACTATTCATTTATGTTATATTTATATTCTTTTATTTTTACTACTTTTAAGATTTTATGTTCATTATAATTAAATCAGAATCAATATATCAAATTCTTATTTCTAATTTGCCTTGAGTATTACAATTAGGGAGCTGCAGCTAAAGCTTTACTACATTTTTCTAAACTTTTATCAGCAAAGTATTTAACATCAACATCACTATCTTTTTTTAATGTCTCTAAAGAAGGAATGATACTCTCTTTGATTAAAAGAGAATAACTCGAACCTTGATTATTCAAAGACTCCACAATAACGGCATATGATTTAGCAACATTGAATCTGATATTTGGAACGTTATCTTCTGCTAAATGTTTAACGAATGGTAATATTTGTTCTGTGACGGCGTCCGGTGAAACGACCGGTACCAGAGCTGTCAAAGCAGAAAGTAATGTAAATCTATAAATAAAATTCTCTAATAGCTGTGAATCGAATTTTAATAATCTTGAAATAATTTCTTGACGACACCAATCTGAACCAAAAATTTCAGCTAGTTTTGTCAAATTGTTAACGGCTGCTTCTCTGATAGAATAAACAGTATCCCATAACCATGACAAACATAAATCACTTAATTGTTGATTAAAAAAGTCAACACCTAAGTGTTCCGCTAGAATAGGGATGTATTCAATGATTGCCATTCTTACCCTCCAACTAACATCATTTGCTAATTCAGTAATAGCAGGTAGCAAAGAATCAGATAACAAATCAATACCTATTACATCATTCACGACCTTCAAGTTGGCAATAATATTTAATCTAACTTCTGGGAATTCATCTTTTAACATATTTAGCAGAATTGGTAATAGATGTTCAATAGCTTGATCTTTGTTCATTAGCGGAACCAAATTAGTAACCTTCAATGCTAAAGAAGCTCTCACTGTTTCACTTTCATCCATACTTAAATTTTGAACCGCCGGGATGATTTTTTCTAGGATTACATCTGGTGAACCTTTTAACAATGTAGCAAAGCCTGGAACCTGTTCAGCGATTGCCTTTCTAACATCACTTTCATTATCTTCACATAGACTAACAAATGGTGTCACTAATTCATTGATATTAGCCTGACTACCAGAGAACTGAGATGCTAAATCTTCAAATCTATCTGCGGCCATATAACGTACTCTCCATGCTTCATCTGTGATTAATTTTATTGCTGAACTTAATAAATCTGTTGTGTGTGTCTTATCACCTTTAGTGTTAAAGAATTTTAAAATAGAAATCAGACAATCAACAGCTAAAAATTTTACTGAATCCTGATTATCATTGACAATTTTTTGGAACATGTTGGATATGTAATCCCAATCTGTGTCGTTAGATAGTTCTGGGTTTTGGGTTAACAAATCAATCAGTCCTGGTAAATTTTTACCTGCTGCTCTTTTAACCATAGGTGTCTCATCTTGAACTAATTGTAAATACAAAGCAAGTAGATTCTTTCTTAAAGTATCATCTTTAACCCTAACAATAACAGATACGAAAAGACCACATGATGAAACTTTTGAGGAAAACCAATCTGTAGTTGCTAAATCTTCAATTAATGGAATAAAATCATCAAGTATTTGTTCATCACTCAATTCATGTGCTATGCTGTTCAATGATGATACGGCTTTATCCCTAACTAAAGTTTCTTCTGTAGAAGCCAAAATTTCCAATGGCGGTAATAGAATTTGTGCAAATTTAGCTCCACCGACATATGGAACAAATTCACCTAATTGATCCGCTAAAACAGAAAACACCTCATCTTCATCGTCTTGAGCCACTTCAGTTAAAAATGGTACTAACTCGTCTCTTGTACGTTCTGGACCTAATGCAAGTGCAATTGTATCTAATTTTTTCATTGCTTCAACCCTATTAGCAATATCATCATGCTTCAATTCATCCATTAACAAGGCTAATGGATATAAGTCCTTACTTTTTTCAGTTTCTGTAGCCATGTTCTTATTATTATTTTTACCTCTTTTACCTTCAATTGAAAATAAGAAAAACCAATTTATAAACTATTCACACTTAATAAAGTTAAAGTAAAGTACCAACTATATATCTAAATGATGATAATCTAATGATTTCAACCTAACTCAATAACTTTTTTGACTTTTAAACTATCTGCGTACACATTTCTTTGTTTGTTCTCTTTAACTGAAGGGGTGGTAAACTGATTTCCTAAACATTTTTTGCGTTCGTTAACAGTGATATTATATATTACGTTAACTAACCAATATAAGAAGCTGGCTGAATACGAATTCCATGTCAATAGCCTTACGTACTACTAGGAGTATATTTTCAGACGGAATTTATTATATATCCTTCAAAATATGGATGGAAAATATGCTATATGTCTTTCAGACGCTACTGAGCAACCTTAAAACTTCGATAATGCGTTCTGATCCACTTCTAAGAAGCGTCTTAATCACCACAAGCCTCTTACGAAGAATATATAGTAATATTACCAAGGTAATTATTGATCCCTGCAAAAGGTAAGGTGATTTGGTTAAATTAAGTCCAATCATTGTTCGCATGTCTTTGAGTGAATAGCCTGAATTACGTTCTAGCCACTGGTCGGCTCTCTGATAGTATACTGACAGCATGTTAATATTATCACCAGTATCAGAATAAGTTGAATTATCATCCTTTATAGTAGCCTGTTCCAAATCTTGCTTTTTGAAGGTTTGTTTGTCTGTACTATCTGATTTTGATATTGTCTTCTCAACATTCACTTCTGTTAATTGATCTAAAATAAGATTCTGAAGTGGCTCACCAAGGTAATAAGTCTCTTTCATCTGTTTCTCTAGACCGTTTATGGAATTACATAATTCATGGTAGAGAGTTGTTGATCGCTTATGTTTCCATAACCCAATTTCAACATCAAATATGAAAACACGAACCAATTCATACAGTAAAGTAATTTCTTCTGAATTTTTAACTATTATGCTATAATTATTAATGTCGGCCTTTAGCAAGTTTTGTAAGTGTATAACATCGTCTGATTTTGTCTTGACTGATTCGTCTTCCAACTCAAGTACACGAATGCAACAGTTATAATATTTCGTGACCATAACAAGTGTATTTGAAATGGAAATTTCTAGTCTCTTATTTATTTCATTCTTTAAGCGATCCTTATTTTGATCGAACACATCGATAGCAATGTTTTGTAACGTAATGCCTAGTGACTTAAAAGACTCAATCGAATCAGACGCATTTAAATACAGTTGAAAGACTCGATTTTCCACATTACTCATAGTTTCAATATCATCTAACATGCCAAATTCAAACATTTGTTCTATGCAATCCTTAGGATTGCCTTTCATAAATAACCCCAAACATTTTTGATAATTCCTATCTTCTTCAGTTAAAAACGTACTACCTTCAAGGCTATTCATAGCACTCTCTTCATCAAACATATCATCGTTTATTATGTCATGGACTGATAAGCTCATTGCATTAACTCTTTTCCTGATAGTGCTGATATTGTTACAGTATAGATCAAGCCCAATTCCAATGATTTATTTTAACTTTCCTTAATCCGCTTATTAGCTTAATGAATAATAAAAAAACGCAAAGTGTATATTAAGCTGTAAAATTATATAAGTGTATTTCTATTTCTATATTATCTGTCAAACTGTTTTAGTATGAAGTGTATATGGAAAAAATTAAGATATGTGTTTAGTACTAGGACTAAGTAATACTGGCCAGAAACGATTAACGTTAAAATAAGCTAAATTTGAAGTTGTGAAGAGCAATCAAAGTTGTAACCACCTGTGTTTAGCAATTTCATCAATAGTCGGTCTATCTTCAACTGAACGATTCAGAAAGAATTTGATTAAATCAATACAATCATCGCTGACGTCTTCATCACCAAATCTTAGTTCCCCATCTAGAATCTCATCGACATTATAGAAAGGATTCTCTTTAAACATAATCGTGTATAATAAGATACCAAGTGCCCAAATATCTTGTGGCTTGCCAGCGTAACTTTTCCCACCTAGAACCTCAGGTGCTGCATAATCGATAGTACCAACAAAAACGTCAAAAGGTCCACTTTTCACGTCGGCTGCAGAGCCATAATCAATTAATTTAACGAAACCCTTTGAATCAACTATAACATTTTCATCCTTTATATCTCTATGAACTATGTTTTTACCATGCAAATACTTTATAGCTGAGATAACTTGTTTGAAAATCAGCTTGGCCTCCAATTCTGTCATATCGCTTTTAAATTCAATCAGATCAAACAAATCGATACTTCCAGTTTCGCCATGAGGAGGCATTTCGATATAATAATATTCATCATCTTCAAAGAAATCAATCAAAGTTGGAACATTTTCATGTAAATCTTCATTAAACATTGACATTATATGAATTTCAGATGGTATCGTTCCAAGTTTTCTGTCACGAACCCAGGTATCCACCAGGATTCTTTCCTTAAAAATTAGCTTGATGATAACAACTTCCTTGGTTAGTTTATTCATACAAAGGTGGACCTTACCATATGCACCCTCACCTAATTTTTGTAGTGAGACAAAATCAGAAAACTTTTTGACCCTCTTTTGGGCCCCAATTAGATTGGTATACGAACCAGACTTTTTTTCACTAGTCATTTTTTTGATCAAATCTTCATCAAGTTTAAAATTATCCTTCTTCACAAATTGTGATTTGTCATTAGCAAACTTCTTCGTAAGCTCTAAATTGTGTTTCCATGAATCTATATCTGACTCTGTTGCTGTTGTATCACTTTTTCCTGTTTCCAATTCAATGGAAGGACTTTCTGATCCAGAAGAAGGTGTTTTATGCCTCTCAATCGACGTTATGTTCGTTTCGTCTTTCTTCTCCTGTAGCCACCTAGCCTCTGGGGAGATTTGATCTTTTTCCACAACTTCGACTTCTGTTGGTACAATTTTATAGTTTTTGAAAACAACATCTCTAGAGTGTGTGAGCCATAGGATACATACATTTGGATTAATTACTCTAAGTTGGATATCAATTTTAATTGGACAACCGTCTCTATGTTTACCATCAATACCGACTGATGTATAGAACTTCTCCGGTTCATTTACCATTTCCGACTGTGCTTTTCTAAAAAAGTGCTCTGTAAGCACTAAGCCATTACTGGATGGGGAGTTAATATCAATATGAGTATATGTTTGATGAATGAAATACATTAATTCAGGGAAACATGGAATAATTGTCTTTACTGACTTATTAATCAGCTGGTTATAATGATATCCAAATAGGTTTTTGGAAATTGTCCTGTTGAAACTGATCAAATTAAAATCAGATGTCGAAGTGTCAAGAATAAATAATCCTGCTTGGTAGGGCAAACTGTGCATCTTCATTTTTAAACTATTGTGTAAAATGGAAGATGTGATAGCACATGGGATGTTATAGGATAGATGGTTCAAAGTGAAATACCTTATGGAATTGATTTTCTCTGATATCTGAACAGCAATTCTTTCATGTTGCACATTATGCTCTTTTGCAGCTTGGTTCTGTTCTTTAATAGCTGTACCCAATGACTTACTAATTGTATCAATATTATTTATTGAGGTTTCTGTTTCATTCCTATTATTGTCAACTAACGAAAATAACCCTGAATCATCAATGACTGATTCTAAATCAAATGTATCATTAAGCTTCAGCTTCACATCAACAAAATCGCATGGAACATTTTCAAATGCACATACCAACATACCGCCCTGCTCTTCAACCTTCTTCATCCAAACAGACATAAAATTGATCCCCCCTCTAACACGGCAAGGAATCACATCACCCACAAATATTCTACAAACTTTACTAGAAACAGAATCCATTAATCTCTCCAGCACAAAATTCCTTGAATCTGGATGAATTAAATCCAGTAAAGTTAAAGCCTTCATTGATTCCTTACTAATGCCAAACTTATGACATGCAACATCATTGGCGGATTTGAATGTCCATGGGAAATCGGAGCTACATGTAATGATGGCCTGTGAACTGACGTTCTTGTTTATGGATGTAAAAAAGTTACGTGGATTGTTAACTACTTGCTGTTGGATAAATGGTTCCGATAGAGAATCCAATAATGTTTTTAATAAATGCGATGTTCTTAATTTTTGACCTTGTCTATTGATATTTAATAACGATAAATTATGAAGATCTGTTGCTTCTGATGATGTTGAATTTTCCAGTGTTTGATTAAGGAAATCCAACAAATCCTCCAAATCTGATTTCTGTGAGTTAATTAATTCTGTTGAGCTACTAAATTCTGTATTTTTATAAAACGATGATATAGGACCTGGAGGCCTTAATTCAGTTTCCTGTGTTGTCTGCTGACTTAATAAAGAAAACGATGCTGATTTTTGTCTTGTTCTTGGAATAAATGGAGATTGTAATGGGGGAGCTAAAGGTGAGGAAATGCCGCTTGAGTTATTAACGAATGCATTGATAGCAGCTGAGTGTGCATTAGATTGAATGTGGGAATCATTTAAACCAAAATTGTCTAGAGGTTTATCAGTTTTCGGTTCTCGTAACATATCTGGATTACTAATTAAAAGTTCTAACGCTCTCTTCAATATATTCAGTCTAACCGTTAATGAATTAGGAGACAACGGATTATATGAGTAGACATTTGATGATTCATTCGGTAGTGAGCGAAGCTCATCAATATCGACTGTTTTAACATCATTTTCGGATGCTGATGATATTCTCTTCTCGAGACTAATTTTCAAATTATTTAGTAAATTTTCATCTATCAACGAGTTCTTTCTCCTATAAGGTGTTGTGTTGTTATCCATATTTACCTTTTTAGTGTTTTTATAGTGTACTATAGTTTCTCTTATTAGCTCTGTATTTTCAATACGAACAAACCAGGCAGATGATGATGTATATATCACTATATTATGCAGTAACAACAATAGCACGTGTGGTAAGCTATAGTATAGAACTTATTTTAGATATTTCCTCTAAAATATAATAAAGTTACCCTTTAGTAACTTGTTAGACTATTAGACTTGATTCTCTCTGGTTACCTATCACTGCTATACTTCATGAATCATTTTATTTTTTTTGAAAAAATTCATATGAACAGCGATGACCTTGGACCCTAGGGCTAATCCGTCACAAAATATTTAAAATAAAGGATAAAGTATAAGTCAATAGCTTTATCATGGATTTGTTTATATATATATATATATACTACAAATTAAGCAGTCAAAAGTTGATTATGGTTACAAAAGATTGGGAAGAAAAAGAAAATATTGGAGTGTTTTATGTTTTGTTTCCAGACCTAGTTTCTTCAATAAAATTTAGAATCAACTCCCTACGTACTAATTTTATAAATGATTTCTTTGTTCATTCTACTTTTAAATATCCAATTTTGGTATGTTACAATATAAACTGTAAAGTTAAATGTCTTATAGATGCGATACTAACATTAAGTGACAATATAGGGTTTATGGGAAGTTTTGCGAGAACCAATATATTGGAAGCATATTTTGTTATTCAGTGCTAGTTTTTCTGCTATCTTTATCATAACAGGGGCTATCTTATATGTCACCATCGTTCCTCTTTTGCTGACAGGTGCCATAGTTTTTTTGGGGCCACTAGGTATAATTTTAGTTCATATGCAATGGCTATTACAGACAAACGCATTGACAAACGTAATTGTCAAAAAAATAGTTATCAATAATATGAGTTCCCAAGTATTTAAGTTGGCATTGATTTTGAACCATGTGGACTACGATGCTAACATAAGATTTAAAATCAATAATACTTCTGTAAAGACAACCAATGAGATGACTTGGTTAAACACCTTATTCCGTCGCACTTACATGCTAGTAGAACAAATTATAAACGCATTATTCTCATCTTTACTTTCTTTTATTCCAATCCTTGGCCCTTTATTAGTTAACCAATTTTCCTGTCGAAAAAGAGGTCATAGCTACATGATACACTTTTATCGTTGGCAACAAATTAGTGATAAAGATGCTAAGTTTTTTGAAACACAGCATATGGGACAGTTTATGGGATTTGGTATGTCTGCTGGTTTGCTGGAGCTACTCCCTATTATCTCGATTGTTACGATGATTAGCAACACCGTTGGTGCAGCAAAGTGGAGTGTTCAGTTAGTAAAAAAGTCAAAACAGAATTGAATGAACTGATGATGAATTTACTTGTTTATTTATTCTTAATTTCTTTACTTTTCTCTTCTATATATAAATATTCATTTCATCAGTTAGTTAAATATATACTGTCAATACAAGCATGGCCTGCGACAACACCACCTTCATTGGAAGAAATCAATTTAGATCTTAGTAAAGAACCGGAGAATTCATTTAAATGAATACCTTCTGCATCATACAAGACACAACCGAAGATACCTAGTTCACTAATAATTGGCTCCTTTGACAATTCATTCTCACGTAAAATAAAGTTTTCGGTGGTAGCCTTAGTGTCAATTAATTCCATTAAAATGTAAGCACTCCATTCTTTTTCATCGATTGATTTTAAGAATTTTGGAATGTCCTCCTTGTAAATGTTGTTATTACCGCCTTCTCTCTGTGGCTTTAATACGTACTTAGCTGGAGATTCTAAAGCTAATTTCTTACCTTCTTTACCTAATGGAGTATCGTCTAATGGGTAAATCTTAACAAAGGTCTTTACTAATTCATCCTTTGCGCCTTGATCGTCAACAAATTTGGATAAGATTTCATCCTTTGTTAATTCTTGTTGAATCTTCTTAGAGCCGGCTAATTGGGTACTTACATTTGGAGCCTTGATCGCATAACTCTCTTCTAATAACTTTCTAACGTCCCAATCCTTCTCAGAATGGTAATCAGAAACTGTGTAACCAGTTCTATAGTAAACAACACCAACTTCGACACCAGTTTTCTTGTATACTAATCTTTTATCAGCACCCTTAATTTCAAATTGACTGGTAATCTCATCAAAAGTAGCTCTGACAGATTGGATACCGTATAATCTTAGTAAGTTATATTCAACTAATTTTTGATCGTGTAAATTCTTTTCACCTCTTTCCACAACAAAAAGGACAATCTTGTTTTCTTTTTGTTGTTGATCTTCTACTTGGTATAGAGATAAGGCACCGGCAATACCTCTACTTAAAAAGACAGAAGATTCAGAAACTAATAATTCACCTGGGTTATAGAAGGACTTACCTTCTTGGTACTTACCCATAGCGTTCATAAAACTGTGTAATTCACCAACCTTAGTACTCAAACCACCGAAGGAAACAGAAACAGTATTGAATTCAACTTGTTTGATGTCCTTGGATTTTTTTTCAATTAGGTAATCAGAACGGAAGATACCTAGTTTCATCTTTTGTTTTGATTCAATTGTATTGTTAATATTAACTAGCTTACCAGTGAATTCTGGATCAGCTTCAGCCATCAATTTCATTTCATCTTTCAACCATTCAGAGTTGGAAACGGAAGCATAAAGTTTATTGTATGACTTTTGTAAACCTTTAGCTTGTTCGAAAGTAGAACGTGCAATTGGTGTTGGGTAAACAGTTGTTGGCGCAACAACAGATTCAGTGCCTGATTTAGACATGACCAAACCGTTAGTTAAAGACCATTGATTAATTTCAGGAACCAAATCCTTAGAAATTTGAGTCTTGGATAACTTTGGGAAAGGAGGGTGATCAGCAGATTGAGAGCTACCAGCGGCACTTTGTAACATTATGATTTAGCGATGATTTCTTGAACAATAAGTCAGCCAATATGTGAAATATATTCTACAAACCTACACATTATATAACGTGGTAATAAAATGAAAAAAAATATTTCTCGATGAGCTGATTGTGAAAATTCCGCTTAGTGAAAATTTTTTACTGCTTACGTTAACAAGAGGGACATCATCAGATTGATTTGATAATGCACTAGATAGGGTCTTAATTCTGTACATATCTGTTATTAAAAATAGCTTTGGCTATCTTAATAATACTAACGGTAAACTATTATATATGAGATGTTAAGAAAGTACCTTTCCCATATTCACCAGAATACGTTAAAAGAAAACATACATGACGCTGAGTATAGTAAAATAGACTCATTATCATTTCGTATGGGAAATATGTATAGACTTCTTGATCATTGCTCTAGGAACGGTAGTATCACAAAAAGATTGTAGGTTTTGCAATCTCCTCGTTTCATAAATTTTCATTCCAACTAAAAGTTTGTCACGGCGAAGACGATGATGAATCTGTTTATGGCAGGAATACATAAATCTGGTAGAGAACCTTCTCTAGCTCAGTTGACACAAACTAGTGTCATCAAAGATAGCAACACCCCAACGACTTGTCCTCTTTTATTATGGTTAAAATCATTCAACTATGAAAGAACTGAAAATCTTCAGTTTTTATAGTCAAAAAATCAACCTTGCCGAGAGGGTAACAAATGTTGGGACCATAGATATAAATGTTATTAGGGTCTACCATAGAGCTGATATCTTGATACCCTCAGTGTTCATTGTTCCATGCATATTCATTTCGTAGCTCCAAGTTATGTCCTTCTTTATGAAGTTAACCCACACAAGCGAAGAGACGACAGTAGTTTTTTGAAAGGAGAATCAAGGATTTTGGTTCCACACAAGTAGAGTGTGTATTGCATTATTTAACAAATGCTATTCTTTGTTCCTCATGAAAGGAGCTTATAATACATTAGGATACATAGACCTACTACACCTCTCATGCGTATTGAAGCAGTGACAATTTAAAAGGTATGGAGAAGGTTAGCAAATTGCACCATTCGAGAAGATGGGCACCAGATGATTAACATCTGGATAGATAGTCAGCTTGGAAGCATCTCCGTAAGTATCCAATCCCATATAAGACTATATCTTAAATCAGGGCAGATCCTAATATCACCTAAGAAACACCGTAGCTCTAACAGCGAGTAACACTAAATTTTAAAGGAATTGAACACGTCAAAGAAAAAATTGAATAAAAATAACAATATATTATTAATGTATATAACAAAAGCTTGAAGTACTAGTATACTATTTCAGAAGGCAAATCAATTTGATATTCAATTTATTTTGTAGTCGTCTGGTTCAATTTTTCTTTTGAATTTATTAATAAGAGTAATATTATTCTATTGAGAATTCCTACAGATGTCAGCTACTGGGTTTCAAAGTAGTGATACTACTGAATTAAAGTCTAGATTAAAGGGAAACACTGATGCTGTTATTACTGAACAGGGTAATGATACATCAAAGTCCAAGGAACTTAATTCTAAGACAAATCCTTTGTTAAATTTGGAAGGTTATGTTATGCCAATTGTCTTCACACTTTTAGCACTTTTCACTAGAATGTACAAGATTGGTGTAAACCATAATGTTGTTTGGGATGAAGCTCATTTTGGTAAGTTTGGTTCCTACTACTTGAGACACGAATTCTATCACGATGTTCACCCTCCTTTGGGTAAGATGTTAGTTGGTTTTTCTGGTTATTTAGCTGGTTACAATGGTTCCTGGGATTTCCCATCCGGCCAAGCATACCCTGAATATATTGACTATGTTAAAATGAGATTATTCAATGCAACATTTTCTGCTTTATGTGTTCCTATTGCCTATTTCACCGGTAAGGCAATTGGATTTTCTTTGCCAGTTGTTTGGTTATTCACTTCCTTGGTCCTTTTTGAACATTCTTATGCTACCTTAGGTAGATTCATCCTATTAGATTCTATGCTATTATTCTTCACTGTTTCTTCTTTCTTTTGCTTCGTGAAATTTCACAATGAAAGATCAAAACCATTCCAAAGAAAGTGGTTCAAATGGTTGGGTTTAACTGGTATCTCATTAGGTTGCGCCATCTCCGTTAAGATGGTTGGTTTGTTCATTATCACTTTAGTTGGTATTTATACTGTTGTTGACTTGTGGAATATGTTAGGTGATAAAAGAATGTCTTGGAAGACCTATGCTAACCACTGGATTGCTAGAATTATTGCTTTAATCATTTTCCCATTCATTGTTTTCTTGATCTGTTTCAAAATCCATTTTATCCTTTTATCACACAGTGGTACTGGTGATGCAAATATGCCTTCTTTATTCCAAGCTAGGTTAGTCAATTCTTCTGTTGGTGATGGACCACGTGATATTGCTTTAGGTTCTTCCATCTTTTCCATCAAGAACCAGGCCCTTGGTGGTGCTTTACTACATTCTCATGTCCAAGGTTACCCAATAGGTTCTAAGCAACAACAAATTACCGCTTACGGTTATAGTGATAGCAATAACGAATGGTATTTTGACAGAGCTAGAGGTCTAAACAGATATAACGAAACCGAACAAGAAATCGAATTTGTTAACCCAAATGGTTATGTTTATAGACTTGTTCATAAGAACACTGGTAAGAATTTGCATTCTCATCCAATTGAGGCTCCAATCAGCAAAAATGACTTTGAAGTTTCCGGTTACGGTTCTCAAGACGTCGGTGATTTTTATGATGACTGGGAACTTGAATGTATGGATCAAAGAGGTACGGAAGATAAGAACAGAATTCATCCATTAACTACCTCCTTCAGAATCAAAAATCGTCAATTAGGTTGTTATTTGGCTCAAACTGGTAACCATTTACCAGAATGGGGTTTCAGACAAAACGAAATTGCATGTGTGAAAAATCCATTCAAGAGAGATAAGAGAACTTGGTGGAACATTGAAACTCATGAAAACTCCATCTTGCCACCAAAACCAGAAGGCTTTGTCTACCCAAAGACTAACTTCTTTAAAGATTTTATTCACCTAAACTTAGCTATGATGTCTACTAACAATGCTTTAGTGCCAGAAGCCGATAAGCATGATACCTTAGCTTCTTCTGCTTGGGAGTGGCCTACCTTACATACCGGTTTGAGAATTTGTGGCTGGGGTGACGACTCTGTCAGATACTACTTATTAGGCTCTCCATACTCGACCTGGCCATCTACTGTTGCCATTTTTGCAATTATGATTACAGTTGGTGTTCTATTCTTGAGATGGATCAGACAACTGAAAGTTTTTGCTAACAAGGATGATGCTAACGTGTTCTTGATGGGTGCATTCTATCCATTATTAGCATGGGGTTTACATTTTACTCCCTTCGTTATTATGGCTAGAGTTACCTATGTTCACCACTACTTGCCAGCTTTATACTTTGCTTTAATCATCTTAGCATATTACTTTGATGTTTTATTAAAGGCACATGCAAACTTCTTACAAAAGATTCCTGCTGTAATCAGATATGGTATTTTTGGAGTCTACTTCTTAATTGTTTTAGCTGGTTTCGTTTACTTTGCGCCAATATCGTTCGGTATGGAAGGGCAAAGCAGCAATTACAAATACTTAAACTGGTTAAGCTCATGGGACATTATTAACCACTAAGTTAATGCTAGCTTATAGATGAGCTGCAAGTAAATAGTTATTCTATATATTGATTTACATAAAAATAAAATTATGTATACATATATATACCGAAATTGATAAAAAATATTTAAGAGACATTCAACCAGTATTTTAAAATGCTTCTCAGTTAGAGTTATGTAATGTTATCTATTGTGTAATTCTATCAGGATCTAAGAAATCTGCAACGTTTCTTAGGGGGGCATTTCTTGTATTTGAAGGAGTTAATATTTGTCCTCTATATGGCACATTACCTTGTAAGCTAATGACATGTTCAAGTGGGGGTGACTTGACGCTGCTCAAATTGTTACTATGATGTGCCATAGGTGGAGGTGTAATTCTCATAGGTAAACGAGGAATGGATGTCTTACTTGGCGTTTCATCTTCAAAGTCATCAATCAAATTCTCTTTGTAGTTGCGCAAAGGAATAACCGCTATATTTTCGTAAGTTGGAGGTGCCGACTGCTTAACGTCTTGATAGATTGGAGGAACCTCTTCATCCCAGGATATTCCTAAACCCGATCTTTCTGTCACTAACAATCTAAATTGCATTCTCAAAACTCTAGCTGCTCCAGTTGGAACACTTACAATCTTCGGCTGTATTTTTGAGTTTGATTGGTTTTCACCACCTGCTTTCATTTTGGATGTATTACTGTTTCTAACTGGTCTTACTTTCGGTGTATTTCTATTAGCAAACATCGGCGAAAGTTCAGCCAATCGCTGATCTGAGTTTATTTGATTTGATTCATTAGTAGGAGTTTGTCCATTCTTATTTTTGGGTTTGAGAGGTTGACCATTGGAGTATTGCAACGTTTCCTCTGCAACTACAATTTCTACTGCGAGAATATGAGAAACGTATATACCCAGTTGTGGATCTTGTATATCACATGCAATGCCTATCGGCGGTTTGGAACCAGCTATATGCGGCTTTGCTGTTGTTGCATGCATTATCGGATTTGAGACACCCGAGTTTAAACTCATTAAATCAATATCAGTAACCAATTCTATCTTACCATTATTATCAAAATCCGTCTTCCAACCACTTTTCATTTCACTTTTTGCAATGATTCTCACTTCTTCTGTAAATAGAGTACTATTATTATTCTTAAATTCTTCCTTCAACTGTTCTTGTCTTGCACGTTCCTGCTGCTGCGTAATTTCTTGCCTCAATGCATCATCGCTTGGATGGATAAATGGTGCACTGTCTTCATCATCCTGGTCATCCCTATCCTGAATACCATTTGGGTTTCTTCTACTACTTGGCTGCGGTGTAGTCCCTGAATCACTGGGACCTGTTGCTATGGAACTTAAATTACTTGAAGGTGGAGCACCATGATTATTTCTCATACGTTGTAAAGGCATATTGTCTGGAGAGCTTACTGCCACTCTAATTTGTGGACCAATATCACCGTAACGCTTAATTGCTTGTGCTGGCTTCTTATTCCTTTCAATTTCCTTTTGTTTAACATGTTTTTCTAAATCAGATAGATTTTTCTTATGCACATCACAAGCATTACTTCTCACTCTAGTAGTTTCCTCAATTCTCCAACTTAACTTTCTCATACGCCAACGCCTGTCACTGGAAGAGACACCATCAAGTTTCATTTCCAAAGGAAATGTAGATTTAGGGTACACGACGTTTGGTAACACAGCAGCAGCAGTTAGTTCTGTTGGTGGAAAAACTCTCAGCGAGTTTTTATCTGGACCTCTAAGGATACTTCTTGTCACTGGCACTGGTAGTGACAGTTGTAATTTTCGTTCTTTACGAGTACCATTAGTTGATGTTTTTGGTTCAATATATGTAGCAACCGCTACTAGTTCATATTTAATCTGCGTTTCAGCTGATAAACCTAAGGAGCAGGTTGAAGGAACAGAACCTGGTATCAGATAAGAAAATGGGTATGAGTGCTTGCCAATTGACTTTTCTATTGATTCGCTTTGAATATTCCAAGTTTTCAGTTTAGTGGTTTTTGTTTTACAATTCACACATGAATTTATCACAGAAGAATCAGGAACAAACGGCTTCTGAAATACAATTCTCTGAACTAAACTTAATGTAACTGATGAAATTTTAATATGTTTATAACCAGAGAGAATTTTCAAATTAGCATTATTGTCGTTTGTTTTCTGGGGTGATGTATTTATAGAATTTGACATAGACAAATTTGAAAAGGATAACAACCCGCTTTTTCTCTTATTACTACCATTACTACCATTACTAGCCGTAGTTTGCAACGGTATTCCGGTTGATTGCAATGATTTATTCTTAACGTAAGGGTCCTTAACTCTCAAAGTTAGTAATCCACTTATAATAGCACCTGCCGAATCCATCGCAGGACCATACATAACACATGGCGGCGATTCAATATCAATTGTAAGTTCTATTGGATGCGTACTTGAGTTTGTCGACAAGCCATTTGCTTTCGTACTTGGACTAGCAAGCGGCGTTAATCTGGCAAACACCATTTGATCTGGCAGATGTTTGTGGTTTATTTATTTTATTTTGAATGCAATTTAATTTCCTAGAATGATTATTTTAACTCGCTTTATTGATACCAGACCAACTGCGATGTCGATTATTATTTATATTTAACTCTCAAAGGATTTATAGTGCAGCCACACCTCAAATCTTGTCCTCTTTCTTCCGCAAATAGTTTCAATTAACACACTATAAATGAGAAAAACTGCAACCGTTCCGCAATATGACTCTAGTTTGTAAACTAATATACAAATTCTAATACTAAATGTCAAGCAACGTCACACTTCTTTAATGTCTTTTCTGTATTCCCTTGGCTTTTATTAAAAAAGTTTCAAAAATTTCACTGTTTCTTTGATGAGCTCTCTTAATAGGGTTCGTGTAACCTGCGCTAAGGAATATAGGGTTTGATTTTGATATTTTATTTTCTGAAAATTTTTGGTGAAAAATTTTTTGGTGATGAGATGAGCTAAAGCATATAGAATAATATAAAGGTTTTCTAATCAAAAATTGTTTTGTATTTGCACTTAAGTCAATAGGTTGAAAGTATTAGATAGGTGTTGAGGATGTCTACTGACGAAATTGTATGGCAGGTGATTAACCAAAGTTTCTGTTCTCATAGAATCAAGTCACCAAGTGGGCAAATGTTTTGCAGAGATCCACATAATGTTACTGGTCTATGTACAAGACAGTCATGTCCCTTAGCTAACTCTAAGTATGCTACTGTAAGAAATGATAAAGGGAGACTATATCTGTACATGAAAACTCCGGAAAGAGCTCATACTCCAGCAAAATTATGGGAAAGGATTAGATTATCAAAGAATTACTCAAAGGCTTTGAAACAGATCGATGATCATTTATTATATTGGAGCAAATTCTTCCGCCATAAGTGTAAACAGAGATTTACTAAATTGACTCAAGTTGCTATTACTGAAAGACGTTTAGCATTAAGAGAAGAAGAAAGACATTACGTAGGTATTGCTCCAAAGGTTAAGAGAAGAGAAGAAAATAGAGAAAGAAAGGCTTTAGCTGCCGCAAAGATTGAAAAGGCCATCGAGAAGGAATTATTAGATAGATTAAAGAGTGGTGCCTATGGTGATAAGCCATTAAATGTTGACGAGAAAGTTTGGAAGAAGGTTCTTGGTAAGTTGGATGATGAGAATGAGCAAGAAGAAGACTGGGATGAAGAGGAGGAAGAAGAAGAGGAAGAAGGAGAAGTTGAATACGTTGCTGATGATGCTGATAATGAATATGTTGACGTTAATGATCTAGAAAAATGGTTAGCTGACTCGGACAGAGAATACTCTTCAGATGAGGATAGTGATAGCGATAGTGACAGCGACAGTGATGATGAGGAAACTGAAAATAAGAAACGTAAGAAGTCTAAGGCTCCAAAGAGCAAACGTCCAAAGGTTGAAATTGAATTCGAAGAAGAAAGAGAATTACAACCGGCCGAACAAGAAACTGCTCATTAAACAAACAAATTTTTGCACAAAAATCATTAATCATCATTATCAACCATCAAATACAAACATATATACTGTACATTAAATTATATTCTCAAAATGTTTTTATATAGTATTTTTAGAAAGGAATACATGAAACATCTTCATTGTCTATTGCTATGTGGATATTAGGTTGTATACGAACTAAAATTTTACTACTAAACTGAGCAAGTAAACGGAAATAAACCCTACTATTATGCAAATCTAAATTAATATCATATATTTAAACTTATAAAGTAACATTCTTGATATCTATATCCTTGTGAACAAATGCCTTGTTACCACCTGCACCTAGATAATCAGCGGCAATTTGACCATTACCTCTAATTTGGTATTGGTAACTAACTAAACCATCTAACCCAACTGGACCACGAGCATGTATCTTAGAGGTGGAAATACCGACTTCTGTACCAAACCCGTATCTGAAACCATCTGCAAATCTAGTTGATGCATTCCAATAAACACCTGAAGAATCTACACCCTTTAAAAATAATTCAGCGTTTGCTTTGTTCTCAGTGACGATAGAGTCAGTATGTTTAGATGAATGCATATTAATGTGTTGAATAGCTTCTTGAGTAGAATTAACAAACTTAACAGCACAATCAAGTGATAAGAATTCTTTATTGAAATCCTCTTTTTCATCAACATCTACTAGTTTAGATTTCAAAGTATCAGTTAATTGACCATTCTTATCTAAATATTCTAAATAATTCTCTTGCACTTCTTTGGTTGCATGTAATGTTACACCATTCTCCGCTAAATTAATTAGAACCTTTGGCCATTGACTGAAAGCTGGGTTAATCAATAGAGTTTCCATAGCATTACAACCAGCTGGGTAGTTAGTCTTAGCATCAACGGAAATTCTCTTAGCCTTAGTTAAATCGGCAAATTCGTCAACGTAAACAGAACAGATACCATCTGCATGACCTAAAACTGGGATTTTAGTGTTATCCTTAATATTTCTAACTAAGGCATTGGAGCCTCTTGGAACAACTAAATCAATTAATTCATCCTGGCTTAAAAGATCGGAAACATCTTGTCTTGTTTCGATTAATTGAACAGCACCAACTGGAACACCAGTGACATCAACGTTCTTTTCAATAGTTTCATTTATGACTTTCGCCATTTCTCTAAAAGTGTTTACAGATTCTTTACCACCCTTTAAGATACCTGCATTACCACTCTTGATACACAAAGCAGTTATATTAGCAATAACTTCAGGACGTGATTCGAAGATAACAAGCAATACACCAACTGGTGCAGTGACCTGGTATAACATTAAACCTTCATCTAATTCTCTTGCCATCTTAACTTTACCAACTGGATCTTCTAAATCGGCGACATCCTTAATACCTTGTAACATAGTTTCGAATTTGTCACCCTTAAATAAATCCAAACGTTTTAATAAGGAAGAAGATAAACCTGATACTTCTGCTGTAGCTAAGTCCTTCTCGTTAGCTTCTTTGATAGCGGAGGCGTTTTGAAGTAGAGCATCGTGAATTTTGTATAGAATACTAGATCTGTTCTCGTTTGGAAGAGTTTTCAAAATATTACCAGCAACACGGGCTTGTTTAGCAATCAGTTCTGCACTAGACATCGTACCTTTATATTTATATTTTCAGTGATCTTTATATTCTGAATATTACGTTATAAAGAAGTGGTTCTTTTAAAAAGAATTCTCGAGCAACTTACTAATAATATATACTTTTTTTATTTTTTTATTTTATAAGCGTCATGATTTTTGTCTCCATAAGCAAATGACTCAAATGAGGAAATGTTAATGCAAATGTAAATATGATTACTTAATATACAACTGTATCATCTTTGGATTATATTTATATATATAGAAGCAAAAATGTAGTGTAATTACAAGTCGTCAAAACTACCTTGCATACCACTGCTGTTATTTTTACGTCTTTTAGACTCCATGATTTCTTCTTTCCAATCCTTACTCAATTCGTCATTATCGCTATCACTACTATCACCATCTTGATTTTTCGCTAATTCAGCTTCAATTGCTTTTCTCTTCAATGACATTTTTTCTCTTCTTTTTAATTTGGATTCTTTGGTCATTGTCTTGTCAGACCATGCCATGTTTTTCTTCTTTAATTCTGCTTTTAATTTCTTCTTGTCATTGATAGCTGCTAGTTTCTCTAACTCGGCTAGCCTGTTCTTCTCTCTTTTAGGATCTGCAAATTTGAATTTGTTCATATCAATTGGAGGATCAATCAACCACCCATCACCATATGTAATCTGCTTACCAGTTTCTGCGTCAATATCTTTGAAATGTTTTGTAATTTCTGGCATCTTTGGTAATCTAAATAAACCGTACGATTTACAAAGACCAACAAAATCAAAAGTCTGTAAACGGAAAATAGATATAGCGGAATGATTGGAGTAAAATCTTATATATGCGACATATGCCTTCACTGCAATTTCAAATCTCGCCCTATCTTCAAGAATCCACTTACGGAAAGTATTGTAAAACGAATCTACTGATTTCTGTGAAATTGGCTTTAAGATAGATTTATCTTCCTCTAGTGCTACATTCTTTACTTCCATGAAAGGAATGAAATCTTCTTCCCTACCCCTGTTGATAAATGTAATAGCTTTACCGATCTTATTAGCTCTCCCTGTTCTACCACATCTATGCATAAATAAATCTGTATCATTCGGTGGATCCATTTGAATAACTAAATCAACATCTGGAATATCAATACCTCTAGCTGCAACGTCTGTTGTGATCAGTACAGCTTTATTAAGACTATCAGTGAATTTTTCTAATGTCTTTGTTCTTGAACTTGTCTGTAGTTTGCCATGTAACGAAAATATTTCTGCATCGTCATCTATCATATTCTTCTCTTTTTGTAAATGGTGAAGGTACATGTAAAAGTAGTTTACAGCCGCACTAGTAGGAAAATAGACAATGCATTTTTTAAATCTATAGTCATTGATAATATTGACTAAATGCTGTAACTTGTTCTGTGGATCCACAACACAATAATTTAATGTTAAACTCGCAGGTGCATTCGTCTTCGAATTAACCTTAATTTTAACTGGGTTTCTTAAACCTGCTTTAAATATAGTATTACCTGCACTAGCAATAGTAGCAGAAAATAGACCTGTTCTTCTTTGTTTTGGTAAAATACCAAGAATCTTCTCCACATCACCCACAAAACTAACATCCAGTAGTCTATCTGCCTCATCTAGAATAACCATACTACATGACGTGGTCTTAACGACAGGCATCTGAAAGAAGTCGAGAACTCTACCAGGAGTACCAACCAAAATCAATGGCCTTTCATCTAAAAACTTGTTCACATCGTCTCTAACACTGGCCGTATCTGTACCAACTAGTAGTTGCGATCTTATTGGTGGTAAATCTTCTGGATAATGAGCTAGGAAAGCATCGATGACACTTTGAATCTGTCTTGCTAACTCTCTTGTTGGTGAAATTACAAGTGAGTGGAAGTGACCTTTTTTGAATTTACCGTTATTACAATTCTCAGAAATAATCTTCTCTAAAATGGGAATAACAAAAGACACTGTTTTACCAGAACCTGTCACTGAATCAACAACAACATCCTTGTTACCAGCAAACATCGGAATAGTGGATGCTTGCACTGGGGTCATTTGATCAAACCCCATGACATCTATGGCAGTTTTAATCCATGGCTGAAGCGTATAGTCAAGAGAATCCCACTGTAATGACTTTGACATGGTTGCTTCGATATATCAATGGTTCTATTTCTGACGTTGTAACTTCACTATAGATGACATTGCATACTCATCACTTCCTTTTCAGCTCATCACTTTCCAAAATTTTACCACACGTAGAAAGTGATACCAGATATTAACACAGAACATTCCTTAATCGACCTGTAATCTGCCACTAGTTGAACGGCCTACCTATCAACCTAACATAGCCTACATTCAATGCATATTCCATAGTACTGTTAAAGTTGGCAACTAGGACCTGAATTGATCATGGCTATCCATCATGTAGAAATTTTCCTTTTATCAATGACGTGATGTAACAATAAGAAATTATAATTGATTCACCTTTAGTCTACAGTAAGCACTAGCACATGCTAAACTTATTGAATAGTCAATCCTTTTCTCTTTTATGATAGGACCAGAAAAGTTCCAAGTATATTTGATTGAAAGTACTCTATACTACTGACACCTTCACAGTTTTTTCAAGCTAAAACTGATAATCCCTAACACATAATATTAACAACCATATTTGCTATGACTGGTACTTCTATTGCAATACAATTAACTCTCTCTAGTGAGAAATATATATATTAATAACATCAGTTAGCCGCCAACCAAGCCTCTTAAATACCCCGAGCCTCAGTACCGGGTAAGTCTGGTATTTTAATTGAAAAAGTGTTAAAAAAAAAATTGAAAGATCTCTATATATTTACTATAAATAGGATAGTTGCTAATAATATTGATAGCTACTAAAAGAGAAGTGATCAAAGGTTAATTTAAAAGATAAGATTAATTGATAAATTAGTCGATCTTTACGAATAAGTTTTATAACGATAGTTAAATTTTAAAAATGTCATCTTCTGTACCATACGATCCATACGTTCCACCAGAAGAAACACAAAATCAAAGTAATGAACCATCAAGGACAGCTGCTTTACAAGCAGAAATTGATGATACCGTTGGTATTATGAGAGATAATATTAATATATATATGCAGAACGTGGTGAAAGATTGACTTCTATCGAAGATAAGGCTGATAATTTGGCTGTTTCAGCTCAGGGTTTTAAGAGGGGCGCCAATAGAGTTAGAAAACAAATGTGGTGGAAAGATTTAAAGATGAGAATGTGTCTAGTGCTTGTTATTATCATTCTTTTAGTAGTCATCATTGTTCCAATTGTTGTTCATTTCAGTTAGAAAAAAGGCGATCTTTTTCTAGGACTCATTTTTAAATTCATCCATTCACAAAAATATTAAGAATTGAAAAGAAAATCAGAATCTCTTTTGTTTTATAACCATTGCAACTAGTTACTATAAGTTATTAATACAAACGTTCATTGATTCATATTTTTTTTTGTAAAATATATATAAAAACAATAATAGCAAAATAATAAAATAATAAGATAAGTTATAATAGTACTAATAAAAGAATTACATTTATTACTTTACAAATTTTTTTTTATATATTTACTGCATTCCAGCATGGTATACTTATTATTATTGTTTACGTTTTTGTTTATAAATTATTCAGATGCATTAACATTTTGAGCAACCAAGTCAACGATTCTTTTAGTGTTAGGTAAGTTTAACCATACTGGGATATATGCCTCTACTTGATCAAATTTTCTTGTAGGTATTTCAACAAATGGATCGTTGAATGGACCTGTTTGTGGGTGCAAGAAAATATCACCTGCATTCTTACCATCCTTTGATAAGGAACCTTCGGTTTTAACAATATCAGCAACATATTTTAAGATTTCCTGTGGTATTGGAGATTCATAATCAGCTACATGCGACTGAGTAATCAACTTTTGCAATTGTGCAGGTGTTAAATCGGAACAAATACCACGCAAAATATTGATATCATCAATGGTATATTTCCTCAATTGCAATAATTTGGAAGTTTGAACTAAATGCTGCAAACAATCGGTACCGTCAGGTAGACCATGACTTTTACACCATTCTTCTAACCTAGTGATATTATAGTTTAATTGTAAACCACGTTTCCAGGATAGGAAATTACGTCTCATAATTAAGTCATTGAAACAAATGGCATCAACATAATTTAATAAGGTAGTCACAACACCTCTAAATACTTCATTATCGATATGAAATGATTTCATACACCAATAAATACTATTGAAAAATGTTAAGATATCATCCATAGTATAGCCCTCGTTGGAATTAAAAATCTTGTTTAAGAAACCGTTCGATTCACCGGCACTGAAACCTGGTAGAGATTCTGACATAACAATAGCAGTGATAGCTTTCTTTTGTAATTCCTTCTGTAATTTCTTTAACCAAATATTGTAAATATTATAACTTAAGGATTCAAAATCTTCCTTTAATTCAGTAACCAATGAAACATACTCATTATATTCCTCATCATTCATATCCTTCTTAAAGGTTTCCTCAGTTAAGATTGAATGTTGCGCAAATAAAACAAAAGAATAAAGTTCTCTTACATTGGCTAGCCAAAAAGCACCACTAGGAATCAAATCATTACCCTTCAAAGTAGTGACAACTTTCTGTATAGTAGTCAAAACCTGAGCTAAGAAACTTTCACTTTGCTTGGTTAAACCAAATCTCCACATTTCACTTAAAACAATAATTAAAATTCTGGCTGGATAAACAACATCTCTTCTACTTAACTGTGTAGCAACACCAGCATCTGGGACTTTGAAACCCTTCAATAACCCTTCTGTTATTTCAACATTCAAAGTATCGGTATTTTCAAGGAGCCTGAAAAGTTCTTCATTGATTTGAGCCAATGATGTGCCACTGGTACCAGCACTAGTGTCAACAGATTTACTCGTAATTTCTGGTTGGTTCAAGTCCATTTCACTATCACCATAACCATTGGTATGAGAACTCATTATTCTAGATGCAGTAGTTGGTGTTTGTGGGATGACACTAGTTGTAACAGTACCCAAAGTTATAGCTGTTTGTAGACGTGCAATTTCTTCCTTTAAGGACTTAACTTCATTTTGGAAGTCTGAGTTTTGAGTTTGATATTCAGTTAACAACTTCTTAGTTTCCTCCAATTCTTGGACATGAGCTAGAGATTCTTCCTTAATTTGCTGATGCTTAGCAGTTAGATCTGCAATTTCTAGTCTATTTTCTTCTATAGTTTTATTAGCTTGAGCTAACTGGTCATCAATATCTTTTCTTTCGACAATGAAATTTGATTTTTGGAGATCAAGGTCCTCTTGGTGAGCTGCCTTTTGTGATTCTAAAGTTTCCTTAAGAACAGCCGATTCTTTTAGAGAGTCTTGTAATTCAAGTAGTCTTACCTTCATTTCTTTGTTTTCTCTGACCTTAGCTGCTAGATTTTCAGTTAATTCAATAACCTTATTTTCCAACTTATAACTAACTTCCTTAAGATGATTGACACTCTTGGCGTCTGCTTTTAATGTTTTTAGTTGTCGCTGAGCAATGCGTCTTCTCACTAGAGATTGAATAACAACTGCATTCTTCCTTTGGCCGTTAAATGTTTTCCTTGGTACAAATGATCTAACTCTGCTCTGAATAGTAACAGCAGCATTATACTCATGCTGAAGTTTTTCTTGTCTTTGAGAAATTTCTCTTCTAACCATACGTTGTATTTGGGTAATGGCCTTTATAGTATTGTTAGCAATCGAGCGTTGAACAGAACCTCTGTAGAGGGTTTGAATCATTAAGGCCGATTTGTTCATTAACTTCCTTTCTACCCCATGACGGATGGCAGCACCCTTTGCATTACTACGGAACACATCCATGGACTTTTTAATTTCCAAGTATTGTTTACGATAGTATTTGGATCTAATACGCTTTTGAATCATAACAATAGCATGATGCATTTTATCACCTCTTAATTTTTCTAGATAGGCCAACATACCTGCCTTAAAGAAAATCTTGGTATTACCGATCTGATATTTCTCTTTATCCTTTACTGTAACATCAAGGATTTTCTTACACATTTGAATAATATCATCTTCACTGGTGTTCTTATTTTGGAAGATGCTAGACCATTCATTTGGTGAAAGTAAAATATAGTATCTTAAAATAAATTCGTTGAAAGTCCATCTTGATGGGAAACCAGCACATGAAATTCTGATTGTTTCTAAAACACCACATGCTCTCAATTGAGATAAAACCATTTGGTTGTCAAATTTCCATGCTTCCTTCTCATTATTAGGTTTAATACAACGGATGTAATGGACATTTGTGGAATTGATAGTAGTCATTAAATCTATCAATGACAGCTTGAACATTGAACCTAAGGTTGGTTTCCTATTAGTAGCTCTCATTGGGCCTGGTTTCTTATTTGCTGTAACTGCTTGTTCCTTCTTAGCTTCTTCCACTTTTTCAGCAGCTTCTTCCATTGTTTCAATAATCATTTGTAAAGTAGGGTTCTTTGTTGACTTTAAGACTTCTAAATGACCGTCTGATACAGTATCTCTGTTTTTTTCAATAAAACCATCAATATCGTAGGCAACATCATGGGCATAATGGCTAACAACAAACTTAGTTTGACCAAAACGTGGTTTGGAGAACACTTTGTTAGTTGGTGGCTTATCTAAAGTTTGATATAGCTTTTGGATCCATGATTCATCAGAGCCCGCTGGTAATCTACTTTCCTCATCTAACAAGGATAAAATACCTAATTTGTTTTCAATCAAATCAATACAAGGTTGATTATCATTGAATTCAATGAATGACCATTCAATCTCTTCTTTGATATATTCTTCTTGTTCAAGTTTGAAAACATGTTGGTTAAATTCTTGTTGTAATTTTTCATTAGCGTAATTAATACAGAATTGTTCAAAAGAATTCTTTTCGAAATGCTCAAAACCATAGATATCTAAAACACCGATAAATGACTTAACTTGATCGGCAACTTCTGGGTTACATAAAACTGTGTTAATCTTTGCAACTAACCAATCAAATAATGCAGAGTAAATAAACTTGGCAACAGAATCTCTGGAAACAATTGCTTGATTATAATTTAAATTGGAAACAATCTTTTCAGCCCTGGTTGTAATTTGTTTCTTAGTGATCCACTTCGCAAAATTAAATGGATCAATATTTAACAATTCACAGGCTGTAATAAGGTTTGGTTCATCTGAAGACAAAGTTGCATCCGTACGGCCTTTCTTTACCTCGATATTACCAATATGTAATAATGCAGCAAGTATTTTAAAAATACCATCTTGCATCTCTTGATCGATTCCGACTAAATTCAAGGCATCTACCGTAATTTGATATTCTTTAGCGTCATCTACACCAGGAATAGATGTTTCACCACCTTGATTCATATAGAAATAATCTTCCGGCTTAGTTAGTTTCAAGCTATCTTTTAGTTCCTGTGGCAGACCAGATAAAATTTGATAGAAAATATGATAATTTCTTTCATTCAATGGCTGATAAACTAGCCTTGATCTTTCTAATAAGTAAGTTCTGATTTTAGCACCAATAATGGAAGTATGATCATCAAATAAAATTTCTAAATATTTACCGAATCTAGAAGAATTATCGTTTCTGGTAGTTTTGGCATTACCAAAGGCTTCCATAATTGGATTTGTAGCTAGAATTTTTTCTTCGGTTTCTGACATTTCAACCTGATGTTGCGTATTACCCATATTGGAAGATATCTCTTCTTCTACGGAAGCAAAGTAACGCATAATATACTTAGCAGAAACAGTCTTACCAGCACCTGATTCACCACTGACAACAATAGTTTGATTCTGCTTATCGTTCTTCATTAGCCTGTAAGCTTCTTCTGCAATAGCAAATAAATGTGGTTCCATTTCACCCCTACGTTTACCAGCATATGCCTGAATCATATCTTGAGAATATAATTGATCCACCCTATCAAATGGATTGGTCGCAATCAAAACAATACCAGAGTAAGTATAAATATTTAGTTGAGAATATCTTTGTTTAATTGCATGTAAGACAGCTGGTTCATTTAAATAAGATAGAGATGTCAAGTCTTCAGTGGCTTCCAAAATAGGAGGGTTTCTTAAAAGTGGTAATTTTTCATCCTGATCATTTTTTAAATCATCTGCTTCAATAGAAACAGTATTTTCATCTTCTAGAGTTAATTCTAAAAAATATTTGCCATCCTTGAAATCATTTTTGGTCACTTCAGCACCAATCCATCCTTGTTCCTTATTAGGATACCAACAACGTGTTCCTACTTCAAAGGACATCTTTCTTCTATTGAATTATTAACCTAAACAGAAAAGAGAAATGTATACAGAAACGGATTAGATTTGATAACTGAATGTAAAATATTATTGAAACAGTTTAATAAAATCCTGGCTACTTTCTCTATAATTGGAACCAAGAAAACTAAAGAAAAGGGTAAAAATATATTATGATTTACTTATGGATCCAAACAGTAAGATATTTGGTTATGTATCCTGATCCGATTAACTAAGCTAAAAAACTTTGGTGTTCTCGTTATTCAAAGAAAACGCGAGAGGGTAACAATTTGGCCAAACCCTAATGTGTGGATCTTACAGTTGAGTAATGGATATTATTTTACAATAACATATAACATGATATCCATATGATTTTAATCCTTTTATATTGCATGTTAAATAGCTTATACAATTAGTCACATTTTATTGCCACTATATTCTTAGCCCTAACTAAGAACTTTCATATTCTGAAACACGTAAATGATGGAAGACAAAATATAAATAAATAAGAGAAAATTTGCAACACACAGGGTTCGAACACGTGGTTTATTTCCGTGTGTTAATAAAAGTGAGTTGATGATATATTTGGAGGTGGTTGGACAAGAACAACAACATAATGCTATATATAGAATATATAAAGGCTTTTAATTAAAGTGCTCGAGCTGATTTTGATACTCAGGTATACTTAACGTTTAATGTTGTTAAATTTCCTGCATTTACTACGCCAAGCAACGGAGATCTCGACGGGAATCTTACATAATATTACGAAATCTATGGAAAAGCATTGAAACCAAAAAAAAAGAAAAATTGTAATATATGTCAAGTGTCAAATGAAATGGGGATGATATATATAGAACAAACCGGTCTATGTTGGTAGAGTATATTAACTCGATAAAAGAATTAAAATGAACTTTCTTATAGACAGGATGGAAAATCCTGGAAGTAGAATCTCCTCACCTATACTCAGTGGATTTAACAGGAGATGTTTAAACAAATGTAAGATTCCAACAAATTCCGAGAATGATAGGCAGAAGAGAAATACGAGCGATAATAATTATACGGTGCAGCGGAAGAAGTTGGAGTCAGAAGAAATACCTAGTCCTGTGCACCCAGTATTGCAACAAACAATGCCAAAAGAGAATTCGGTGAACACTAATGAAAGACCTGTTGTTATTGATAGAGACAGGTCTATGGCAAACTTGAAGTTGTATTTTAAACAAGATTTCAACATAAATACTGATTTTCGTATGGGGATCCACAATGAATGTTTAACTATAGATAACGAGGATACCAAGAATGACTGTTCCGCAGCATTTGCGGGCAAATTCAGTGAATTAGACTTTGATTGTAACACAGATTCATCAATTCAATTAACACATCCGTTGGAAAAGGATCTATATGAACAATACAAAAGTAATGAACAAATGAGATACAGTAAGTCGCCTTATAAATCTAATACAAACTCACCACCCATTAGATCAAAATTGAATTCCATGTCTTCTGATTTTACTACTTGTGATAATAAAAGATTGGTAAATCAATTTCTAGATTCCTCGAAGGAGAACCCTAGAAGAATGGAATTGCAGTGTGACAAAGAGAAGTCCACGATGCTCATGTTTGCAAGACACGGGAATAGCTCAGAAACTGGACTCCCACATTCAAATAGACCATTAAATAGCCCAGTTTATCAGAATGTATTTGACAGTAGAACAACTTCAAACATTAGATCGAACACAAATTCACCATCACTTCTATCTACCATTTCAATGGAAACAACTGCAAGTTCAATCCAACCATCATCTTCAATGAAAAAGTTCGATAATTCCCAAATTGCCGCCTCACAAATTATCGAAGCACCGTCACCTAAAAAACGATTCCACCCTAACGCAATTAAATTCGAATCACCAAACAATGAGGTTTCTTCGTTTAAAAATCATATTGGAACATTATTAGCCAAATTTGAAAGTGTCATAAAAAATGATTTACAGGAGATTATTTTAAAGAATGAGAATTCTTTAACGGATTCCTTGAATAAATTTGACTCATTATCAAGTAACTTCACTTCTGTGAAAAATGAAATTAGAGACTTACAAGATAAAATTGAAAATGACTACTTGATTCAAGTGCGTAATGATTTTAAGGACGATGATAAAAATGCTTTCATATACACTTTGCAGAACACCGTTAACACTCTTGTAGAGCAATTAGAGGAATTGGAAGAAAGAATGGCCATTTGCCAAAATAAACTATCAATTCAGAAAGATTGTGTCAAGAAGCTTGACAATATTATGGAAGTTCAGAATGCAGTTGCTGCTTTAAGAAAGAACACGAAGACATTGTACAAATACAGGTATTGCCTGTTTGATTTTTTCATTCTTTCTATTATCATTTATTTGATTTCCTTGACTATGACACTTTTCTTGTAAGAAATAAAATTACACATTTGCATGTTTACACATATCACTTTATAGATAATACACTTAACATTTTCATATCCATTAATAGATACATATAACTACTGTTTACCACTCACATTTCATTTTCTAGCCTAATGGTGCATGTCGAATTTTCCAAGCCATTATACACGAATACGTTATCTATTGGTACATAATGATGTGTTATCAATTTAACTGTTTCCTGGACAACAACACCGCTTACAAGTGTTTCTGTTGCATACGTTGGAACATTAAGGCCGATCAAGTCACTGGCTGCCTTATTGCCATTATACTGCATTTCAAGAAGATCCTGTAGAAGAGGACAGGACGTCACATTTTTAGAAATGTCGAATACTTTTAATAAGTTAGCATGCCCAGGTTTTACACATTTTATCGTTTTATAATTTCGACAAAACTCATTAATTAAGTGTGCAGGAACTTTGCCCCCAACTATACGTGAAAAATATTGAGTGTCAGCGACAAATTTCTGATCATAAATCTGTTTTAGGCTATTATAAGAAGCAGTTGTTGATTCCATATCAGGTAGATAGCCATCAAATGGCAGCTGATCATTGCTGTCTTCAACAAACTTAACTAACGATTGAAATAAAAGCATTAGATAGTAATTTAATTTATCATGCCAGGATTTTTTATCTACCTTCAAAGTTAACGTTTCAAAATATGAGTACCAATTTGAAAGAGCATTTATGAACTCAGAATTTCTGTCTGCAGAAAATGCTAGATTTGCAAACCTTCTCATTTCTTCAACATTCAGATCATTTGTTGCTGAGCAATTAATTTTCTCCAAGTAAAACGTATCTAACCATTTTTTAATGTTTGCTATGGTGAGGTCATTCTTAGTGTTCTCTAAATATTGTATGGCTTGATACAGCAATACGGCAAACGGTATATTAGATAATTCAATAGAGGTCATAGTTTCAATGTCAAAAGACTCTAGATATAACTTAAGCTCTATCCATGGATTGTCTAACCGAAGATCTGGCTTTGTATAATCTGGATGGGAATCAATCACGAAATGTGGTTCAAACAAGTTAATATGTAAGTAACCATACAAACCTTTAGTAAACACATTTATAACTGGCGGCAGCAGATTTGTCAAGCAATGTCCATATAAGTCTTCAAACAACTGCTGATTAGTATTGTTTGCAATTATAATTATAGAAAACTGGGACCAATAATCTGCATTTAAACACTGTTTACTTTCTAACATTTCCCTTTTAATGATCACATCAGCCGGATGCAGTGAATTAAGATCAGTTTGTATATTATGATAAAAAGGACTATATTTAACTTCTTTGGTAGTTTCGAGAGTTAGCCATGTGAATTTGGAAACTCCTGAAAGAACTAAACCTTTCATAATTTCTTGTAACAGACCATCTTCAAAACCAATAATGCAAACATTTGATTCATTCAACAACAATTGACCATGACTGCCCCACAGTCTTAATTGTCGATCATACCTCTCCATAGCTTTTCTATAATACACCGCTGCATCTCGATCGTAATCAGCATATAATCTAATTTTTCTTTATTTCATGTTTACATAAAGAATCTAACAAAAGTAAAACACGTAAAATGTTCTAACGCTCAAGTTTACGTCATAGTACCATATAACCAATGGATTTCACCTCTGATATTGGACCTCCATCGGATGTTGATGATATTAATACCAATGGCTTCCAATCAGGCTCACATATTAATGCACCTTCAAGTCCAATAAAAGATGATGCCATTTCATCAAGTGATGTAGAAGTATCAATCTTGAAGGATGATGACAGAAAAATTCTAGAACTACAAGATTTGAAGGAACAGTTACTCCATGAACGGAATAATCTACTTGAAGAGGTGGAAAGTTTGAGAGCTGAATACAACAGGACGGACATTTCGACACCAAATGATGATAATAGAATAGTTGAAGATGATTCAAAGGAGACAATTGAACAAACTGGTTCTATTGATGATAATGCTGCCAATGTATTAATGGATTTGATGCTAATGGCTAACCAAGATAAGGTAGAAATTGAAGAAGAAAAAATTGTAAAACATATAGATGGGACATCAGACTTAAATACTGAATTGAGCTCAAAATATGACACTCTACCTCTTTTAAATATGGATTTAAGGTTGAAATATTTACAGAAATATTTATATCCACACATGAACCTATGGGTCGACCAATTAAAAGATGACGATCAACGAACTATTGATGCTACTATTCAATTTGGACGCAATGTAACGAATCCGTTTTCACTCAGGTTTGAAGTACGGTACAATTCAACCCATGAAAAGTTAGAACTATTTGAAGTTGTAGATGTTTCTGACAATATACATATGTTATTACAGCCATGGCTTAAGATAAAAAATCCAACTATACTACTCTTCGGTTTATCAGAACTCGATCGAATTATATTCAAGAGAAACGAATTGTTGGAATACATGCATTCTAAATATGGCAGAAGTCTAAGCGTCAAGGAACCAATGTCCCACCTATATTCTTCCTGCCGTACATTGATCATCCAAAACAAGAGGTTTAATAGAGAAATACAATTGATTGTAGACATCAGACATTTCACACAAAACAATTCATCATTTCTCAGTATTCCACAACTGGAGATACGTTTATTATTAAGGCAAAATACGATTGAAGTTACAGAACCAAATATAAATAAGATATACAATGAACTTCTTCAGGAGTATGGATTGAAGAAGACATTAACAGAGTTAATTACTTATCTAATGTTCTTAAATCCAGACGATTACCAACCTCCATCGTCACCAAAATCATCACCATCATAACCGTTGTCATCATAGCCGTTGTCATCATAGCCGTTGTTATCATAATCATTATAGTTGTCTTCGTTGTAATAGTTGTTTTCGACAATCTCTTCTGGCCTATCATGATGATCGTCTAATGCATGAGTTAACAAAGCACCACCAAGAAAACCAGCCCCAGCACCAAGTAATCCACTTGACATCCCACTATGACTTTTTTTAGCAGGTGCCTGTTGATACACTGGCTGCTGGTACACTGGCTGCTGGTATGCTGGCTGTTGATACATTGGTTGCTGGTACATTGGCTGTGGTGGGTACTGTTGTGGTGGATACTGTTGTTGTGGTGGATATTGTTGCTGTGGGGCATACTGCTGTCTTGGTTGCTGCCTTGGAGGAGCATACGATGGGGGAGCTGCTCTTGCACTAGGCCAAGTGGTACCTTGAGGGGCATCCCACTGTGATTTCGATGTTCTTAAATCAACATAAAACCATGTCTTATACTCATCGTCATACTGAGCTTTCCACCCCTGTGGAACTCGAGGCACATCATCTCTACTTTGAGCCATATTGTTTTATTTTACTTTGTCTTGTTTTGTTTTGTTTTGTTTTGTTTTATTTTAGTTTGGTTTGAGGAAATAGTTATAATCGTTATTCTTCTCGAGTAATATTACAAACCAGGGTTGCTTATGTAAATCATTTACAGTAGCCCTATTATTAATCAAAACACTAAATGACGTTCAGAGTGATACCGAAAGATTCGAATTGAATGCAAAGATTTAAACGATGACTGGTCGTGAGATATATCAGATATCACAGCATTGTGAACAAAAGAAGAATCTAGAAAGCGATAGCAAGGTATCGACATGTTGGTTTTCAATAGCTCCCTTGAACAAAGTATATATTTCATCTACTTCCTCATCCATATCCCAATTACCATCTTCATTGATTCTTCTGTTGTCGTCCCTAAACGATACAATATCAGTGGAAATCTTGTGGATTGGTACATTGCAAACAACGGTGATTTTCTGCTTGCAGAAAGACCATTATGGCTACAACTATTTGTTGGTATTGAGTTAGTATTCCAATTGCCATTATTTTTCTATTTTGTTTATAAATTGAAAGACACAAACTCCAAAGTGCCAACAAAAAAGTCTGAGAAGTCCAATCAACAACGTGATAAAAACAGGACACGTATGTGGTTAAAACTATATGGTTGGAATGCTGCTTTAACAACTTTGATCTGTATTGCCGCCATCATCGTACGTCAAAGTGACTCTTTAGATGCCTCCCCATTATTGAACTCTAATAAATTTAAATTAGTCATGATATATATGCCGATACTAATTATTTCAGGTAGACTATGTCTATTTTAATATTATTTTACATAAAGGTAACGATTCTTTAATTTCTACCCAACACTAACAAACCAATTAGATAAAAAGGTTTTGATAGTGTTACTCCGAAAATGTTAGAGGGGCGGAAACCAGCTGAAATATATAAAAACACCTAACATTAAGAACTTTTAAATATCATAATCATTACAAATAATATACGTAAATAGACTATTAACGTAAGTAAATAATAAATCAAACTATATTGATTGTTTTTTGAACGAAGCATTTATACAAAGTGTTTATATTTTTAGTTGGATTTGAAATTGTGAAATATAAAAGTACTGATGTTTAGAGCTGTTTTAAAGAAGAATTTTGGAAGTATTCGTGGTTTAACCACAAAAAGTCATGATGTAGTAATTATTGGTGGTGGTCCGGGTGGATATGTTGCTGCAATTAAAGCTGCCCAACTAGGACTTGACACAGCATGTATTGAGAAGAGAGGAAAACTTGGAGGTACGTGTTTGAACGTTGGTTGTATTCCATCCAAATCACTTTTGAATAATTCATTACTTTATCATCAGATTTTAACTGATACAAAGAGTAGAGGTATTGACGTCGACCCAAGTGGTGTTAAGTTAAATTTTAACCAGTTTATGGCAGCAAAGGAGAAAGTGGTTGGACAGCTAACAGGAGGTGTTGAAATGCTATTTAAGAAGAATAAAGTTACATATTATAAAGGTGAAGGTAGTTTTGCCAGCGAGAATGAGGTTCTTGTAAAACCAGTCGATGGTTTGGAAGGCACTGTTCCGGATGATGTTCAAATCAATGCCAAGAATATTATTATCGCCACAGGTTCTGAAGTAACTCCTTTCCCGGGTATAGAGATTGATGAAGAAAGAATAGTTTCATCTACAGGTTGTCTTTCCTTAAAAGAAGTACCAAAAAGATTGGCCATTATTGGAGGTGGTATCATTGGTTTAGAAATGGGTTCTGTTTATAACAGATTAGGTTCTCAAGTCAGCGTTCTTGAATTCCAGCCAAAAATCGGTGCCTCTATGGATGATGAAGTAGCTACCGCTACAGAGAAGTTATTGAAGAAGCAAGGTATGAAATTTAAGCTAAGTACAAAGGTTATGTCTGCGAAGAGAAACGGAGATGTCGTTGATATCATTGTTGAAGATGCGAAGTCTGGTAAGCAAGAAACTATACAAGCAGATGTCTTATTAGTAGCTGTTGGTAGAAGACCTTACATTAAGAACCTAAATGCTGAAAAGATTGGTTTAGAGGTTGACACTAAAGGTCGTCTAGTTATCAACGAACAGTTTGATACTAAGTTCCCTCATATTAAAGTTATTGGTGATGTAACATTTGGTCCAATGTTAGCACATAAGGCTGAAGAGGAAGGTATTGCTGCTGCTGAAATTATCAAGACTGGCCATGGCCACGTTAATTATAATAATATTCCATCTGTCATGTACTCTCATCCAGAAGTCGCCTGGGTTGGTAAGACTGAACAACAATTAAAGAAGGACGGTATTTCTTACAAGGTAGGTAAATTCCCATTCCTTGCCAATTCTAGAGCAAAGACTAACCAAGATACTGATGGATTTGTCAAAATCTTAATTGATGCTGATACAGAAAGATTACTAGGGGCACATATAATTGGTCCAAATGCAGGTGAAATGATTGCTGAAGCTGGTCTAGCTTTAGAGTATGGTGCATCTGCTGAAGATATTGCTAGAACATGTCATGCTCATCCAACTCTGTCTGAAGCATTCAAGGAAGCTAACATGGATGCTTACACCAAGCCAATCAATTTCTAAGTTTAAAATCTGTTTTTATATATTTGATTGAATACACTATACATTATGAAATTTTAATGTTATTTATATTATAAGATAATTTACTTTCTATATGAAATGGTAGTTTATATGCAAAAGGGAATAGATGAAACAAAAGCAGAATTGGCCGTTATGAATAGTATCTGGTATTAAGTGATAACTAATATTTCTTTCTCATCGCTTTGTTCTTTTTAAAATGGCCTCTTTTACCACTTGTCTTTTGTACCTGGATTTCGTTATACTTTCTCTTGAAATACTTATTACTTTCATCATCACCCATGAAACTCTCTAACATGGTAGACTTCCTATCCTTTTTGTTAATTCTACTTGAATAGAATTCAGTCTTATCTTCGATAATAGTACCAACAGAAAATCTTTCTGGGACTTGCCACTTTTGCTTTTTGTAATGTCTCTTTGGATCAAGTGCAGCACGGTGTTTAATCAAAAGTAGATCTCTCTGGATGTCTTTACGAGTCTTGTCATTAGCTTTTGGCATTAAGAACCAGTCTTTATCCTCATCACTAGCCTTCTTGGTATTCGCCTTATCATCAATGTTGTTAACTGTTGGTTTTGTTTTTTTGTTACTTAACTTATCAAACTCATTATTAAGTTTAGGTAATTTCTGTAAGTTCAATTCGATATCTCTAAATATCTTTTCTGTATCTTTTTTGTTATCTTCGAAGTCAACAAAATCACTGTCCAATTTTTTGTTTTCTTGGGTTTCTGGTAGACTTTTAGTGTTGCCTTCAATCTGAGAAGATTGGCATTTCTTTAAAGCTCCAAATAATTCTTCTAATGATGGATCCATTGTCTTTCTCTCTTGGTGTATTCCTAATATTATCTTCAATATTAGTTCTATTTAACATAGTTGAAATAAATCGATGAGCATCAAATTTTCAAAATTTCAAAATCCACATATCTTACCCGGTTTTAAACCTTGAAGCATGCAGTGACTATTATAGAAGTGGGAAGCAGATGATGGTTATAAGTATATAAAAGAAGTCGTTATTTAGTCACTTTTACTGATTGAGTTATGTACTATACTTTTGTAAAAATTTCACTTTCCAGTTCTTTCTGCGATAGCTAAATTTGTCATATATCAGTTAGTTATTTTGTATAGTATTAGCAGTTTTGTAAGTTACTGTTCATAATATGATTGTAATACGCCTCATAAACTATTATGCCAATATAGCTATTTTTTAAATATTATAATACACTTTTATACTTGGAGGTTTCTTGCTTGTGTAGGGACTCATAGTATTTAGTTACTTATAAAACGTTTAAGGTTATATTAATTAAGACATTATATGAGATCATTGCAATACTGACCTGAGTCTATGCTAGCACTCAAAACTTTTATTTATTACTATAATCTAGGCTAGATCATTTATTATGAAATCATCGTAATGTATGTCATAACAAAATACAGTAAAGATTAAAAGAAGAAAAAGCAGCCGGTTGATGGCCTTCTTAAAATGGCACTGGAGTTCACAATTTTTAAAATACATAAAACTTCAAACTTGACAATTATTACTTAGAATCCCAACTAATGAACATCATCTACTATTTTACAAACAAATCCATTCTTGGTTCATAGTCACTTGCTTAATTAAGCGAACAATTAACTTATTTGGCTGAAAAATATACTAGGATCATAATAGAAGAACATATTTATAATGTGAGATCAATTGATTATATAAATAATCAAAAAACAAAATCAAGTGTCGAAGGCTAAATAACACAAGAGAGTTGCTTATTGAATCATAATAGCGTTACTGTAGCCACTCGTCCACGTCTGCATGGCGTGAAAGGAAAATGCTAGTCCTTTTTAAAAGCTATAGATGGGTCTTAATCATTTCTATTTATGAGAGGTCATGGGTACTATATAGAAAGCACCAAAATGGCGTCATTGATGATATCTTAGAGCTTGCAAGGTATTATATATAACACTATACCGTAACATGGAATATCTACTAAAATATCTTTTACTTTTATGAAAGAAGACAGTTTAAAATTACATGAAACAATAGAACGATTACATTATACTTATCATCTTTTATAAAAGATTTATACCTTTCAATGGTGTTTTTGTTTAAGTCTATTATAATTTAGTGTTAATTGAAAAATGTCTTTCAGTCGTGCCATATGAAAATTTTGTCACAGAATTAATTATACATCATCTGAAAGTATGATCTAAATATCATGTAAGACACAAGAACTCAAAAATAAATATATTCAAAGTAAAAAAATTAATAACTTGATTATTGTACTTCATAACTGTTAAATTGGTGACGAAGACTTCCATGGAAAAACGCAATGAACAAATTACTCAAACAATATGTGAATAGGCCTTTTTTTGACATTAAAATAACAAGCTCTGATAAAGTTTAGGATAATTCTACGAAATTTTCGTTGAACCTTAAGTTATCTTATGGCCAGTGAAATAGTAATATTGAAATTGAGAGTCAGTTAGATTAAGAGGTTTTTCAATAACTAGAGATTTTTTGTAGGTTCCGATGATGGTATAAGTTGTATATATCGATACGTTTTTTGTTATAGAAATCAGTCAGCACGATAATATCTTGGACTTAAGTAGCACAGTTAAACTTGTTTCAAATATATTGAAGCATTGAGTTTGTCTATTATATTGAATAGACCATTTTTACGCTACACTTATGTAAAAAATGAATGGACTTTGTATCGCTTGTTATTATTTGGTGTTTACATACTCTACATATTAATTATTCTCCATTCTGTATTTGTTTCTCTTTATATCTATTTTGGAATAACACCATTATTTTTTCCTTATCTCTCTTTATTGTTTCATAAGTGTCAACAGCACCATACCTACTGGTAGTATATGATATTACATTATTCATATTACTCTTATTAATAATATCAATATACTTCAATAAATCCTCGTACGGTCCATTTCCTTGCCGAGTTAAGATACCGTTGTTTATATACCATTGGCGTTGTAGCTTCCAGATTTTATACTTGGCTTCCTTATCAATCTTCTGTTTCATTTCAATAGGAGACAATTTTCTACAGTAACTATTTTTGGTGAAGGTGTCAGAATTGGGGACACTTTCTCAACTACGTCATTGGGACTCACAATAGTGAGGTTATCCAATTTCAAATAATAATCTTCTATTTCAACAGCCACTTCAGCACTTTCTTCTTCCACAAATTCAGATTGTCTTAGAAACTTTGTATTAACTGTCTCCAAATTATAGCAATCTACATTATATTTTCTTCCAAAGAATAATAATTGGTCGATTACAATATCTGGTGGGTTATCTTTCATTTTTAGTCTATTGTTCCCATTCTTCAGAACATTGCTTAGTTTAATTTCACCATCCCCAATATACTCTTCAATATCAGAATTGCATTGACCTCTACAAAGGTTAATCAATTCCGTCACAATATTATAAAATAATATGGAATTTGGTTCTTCAAAAAGTATTTTTTCTATTTCTGTTTTATCATTAATAAAATATAGTAAGTTGATAGAAAATTGTGGAATTAGATATCTCCATATTAATTTGGACATTTTTGTAGGATCACATATTGTCTTGAGAGTTAGACCGCATTCAGCCAATTTTCTTTCTAGGTGAATGAATTCTCTTTTTTGTGACATATTGATGAAATTCTTCATATTTCTTAAAAATGCTAAATTTTCACTCTGACTATATTGCGAATAGGTAATTCCAGCTGATATCAATCCTGTATATGGATTGCAAAAAATTGTTGCAACAACTTTAAATGTTGTTCTAATATTTCTTATGACTTGTACCTCTAATTCACATCCTAACTCCCCATTAATAAATATGCTCGTTGAATCATTTACCAAAGAAGTCAAAACACTACAATAGTCATGTAATACATCCATAGATAAAGGTGTAATTATAACCATGTCCAAATTATACATACATTTTAGGGTCTTTTTACCTTTTAGTTTGCTTTTTAATTCAGCTATATCTCTAACAGCAATATCAGGCTTATAACTTATATTAAATGGTTTTGGCATATCCAATATTACTTCATTGTTTAGGTTAACCAAAGACGAAACTACTACGACGTGTTCTTTTTTTTGAAGTAATTTCCATGCCAGATAGTGAATTGATGGTATGTCACCAACTAAAAGTGTGTATTTGTTAGTACTACGTTTGTTTCTTCTATTTTTTTGTGAAATAGTACATACTTAACAGGCAGACAAGCTTACCATTGAACATAATATGTTTATATGTATCTCTGTTTATTGGCTAGCACAATCAATAGGTGTTAGTTTAATTTTTAGTAGTTATTATATATTCTGATTTTCAATATACCTGAAAAAAGTGTCACAATGTCAAAGCACTGACGCGAGGGTTATTATTATTAATATTACATATTTATTACTATTTGAATTAGAAAATGAAAAAGCATATAATTGTTCAATGTATGTATAGTGGTTATTCTAAATCAATTTCATAAATCAGTGTGGTATCAGTTGAAGAACCTTGCCAACCACGATTACCACTTGTACTGATTAAAAATCTACAAGTTGGGTCAACATATAAATTTGAGATAACACCACCATGGTGGCCAGGAACAATTAAGAATGGAACTGCGGGTTTATCACGATGCTGAGAGCCTGACGTTGCATTTGACACGCCCATTGATGAGTCATAAAGTCTAATATTATCGTATGATGCGGTTAATAAATGTTTACCGTTTGGAAGTGTCTTTACACAGGAGACTGGTCCAGATATACTTGGTAACTTTAGTGTGTTACTTGGCTTTGATGGCATTTTCAAATCAAATTCCTCAATGCATGCGTTTCTTCTACCGGCAAAAACTCGATCTCCATCTGTACTCCAACATGCAGAGAAACACCATGGTGGTACACCGGCCCCCCTTTCCATATTAAGTACTGGTGCAGTTGTGATACGTTTATCCCATATATTGATTGCACCATTTAAACCAGCTGTCATGAATACAGATTCATCATAAACAACGTTCAAACTTGTCTTTGATATTTCATCAGCTAACGACTTTTTATTAGCGCTCTTCAGGTTTTGTGTTGCATTATCCTCTTGTTTATGCTCATCTTCCTCCTCGTCCTCATCATCTCCGAACAAAGAATCCATTTCATCATCCTCATCAGCATTGGCAACAGTACTGGCGTTGGTTTTCTCTTCCTGGTAATTTCGATGGATATCCACACTGGAAAAAATTGGTCTGTATTCTAATGCTGAAAGTTCTGATCTATTACCTTTATATTCATTGACAATGCTACCTGTTTGATTTAGATCCCATTCAATCAATCTTTTATCCCAGGACCCACTTATAAAACGATCTTGAGCTCCGTTCAATCTCAAAAGGTTAACAACGTTAGTGTGCTCCTTGAAATGATGACCAATAGAACCTTCCATGTACCTGACACCTTGTAGATTAATCCCACCATTTTGCAAACCACTCAGGATAAACAGACATTCATCGTGCACATCTAGTGAATAAACAGGACTAACCTTGGGCTCATAATCGTTCTTGTTGCTCTTCGGTATCTTCATCTCTGACTTTTTCTGTGGAATTTCATTTTCCCAATAAGAACAAAGTATACCTGCATTTTGGATGGATTCAGCAAGCGAATGTTTCTGTAAAATCGTAAGCGATAATTTACCTTCTAAAGAGTTCAATAAATCATACTTTCGTATGAACCCATCTTGACCTCCTAAAAACAGATACTTGATACCCTTTGAAACTGTTAATGCGTTAACGTGAGTTTGAATTGGAATAGCAACCGTTGGGTATATATTATATTTCGAAGCAACTTTTGCAGATTGCAACATCTGGAGATAGTAATTATGCACCTTATCAGACAAAGGTGCGTCTTCAGAAGGTTCTTTTCTCTCTTTTTCATCGCTCATCATATCAACATCATCATTAACATTCTCCTCACCTGTCGCCCGTTTATCTTCTTCTGTTCGGTCATTAACATCCTCATTATTTTCCTCATTATCATTCTCATCTTCATCATCATCCTCTTCTTCTTCTTCTTCTTCTTCCTCATCTTCCTCCTGACCTTCTTCATCATCCTCGTCATCCTCTTCTTCAGCTTCTTTTTCAATCTCTTCACTGATTCCTTGCAATTCCTCTTCCTCTTCTTCTTCTTCTTCCTCTTCCTCAACTACCTCATTCTGATTCAAAATATCATCTACTTCATCCATTGTAATCCCCTTCTATAAAGTCTCAATGCCTTGTTATACCTAGTAAAATCTCGCTTAATCTTTAACTCTACTTTCTCTTTATCACCTCTATTAGTTTAACCTAACTAATTTTCGATTTTAGAAAAATGAAAAAAGTTGAAAAATATTAGTCACGTGATTTACGATGAACTTACAAAATACTATTATACGTTTCTGTCAATCAATACAATGCAACAACCAGACATTTGATTGGCAGTATTAGCGTTATCTTTACATATTACTCGACTTTCGCATCTAATGACTTACACTGCGTTTATTTAAGCATCGTATACTTTCTTCCAAATTCCTCTAAACGATATACCTTACTGTACCCGGAGCAGACACATACATCTAAACGATGCTACCGAAAATTCCAACTAATTTTATTATATAAGCATGTATGTCAGAATGGTATTTATTTTGTAAGTTTTAGATCATTTGTATAGTTATGGATTTAGTTTAAGTAGAACAGAATTATTATTAGCTAATTATTACAATGGATCTTGTTTTAGAAGCAGCTGATTATTATTTGTTTGATAAGGTGTATGCTCAGGTACTACCGGCATCTCTTTCTAAAAGTATTCCATCAAAATGGAATTCGCTATTTGATTTGAACAATAACATGTTCTCAGCTAATACTACATTACTTCATGAGACTCTAGAAACGTTAAATCATGGGTCATGGAGTAATAGTGAAATATATGGTCATACACCATTCATGTTTAATATGACGGAATCTACATTTCTGTCATTGCTACCTCGTTATAATTTGATCCGTGAATTTTTATCTCTTTGGATCATTACTGCTGTGTTTGGTTGGTTATTATATTTATCGATGGCTTCATTTAGTTATGTCTTTATCTTTGATAAGACAATTTTCAATCATCCAAGATATTTAAAAAATCAAATGGCTATGGAAATTAAACTAGCTGTTTCTGCTATCCCAGTTATGTCCTTTTTAACAGTTCCATGGTTCATACTTGAATGTAACGGTTATTCCAAATTATACTTCACAAAGCCAAATAAGGACTGGAGAAACTATTTAGTGGAAGTTTGTGCATTTATTTTCTTTACCGATTGTGGTGTCTATTTTGCTCATAGATGGTTACACTGGCCTTTGGTTTACAAATACTTACATAAGCCACATCACAAGTGGTTAGTGTGTACTCCATTTGCTTCCCATGCCTTCCACCCAGTTGATGGTTACGGCCAATCTATATCATACCACATTTACCCAATGATCTTCCCATTACAAAAAGTTATCTATTTAGGATTGTTTGCTTTTGTTAACTTCTGGACTATTATGATTCATGACGGTAACCACATGTATAACAATAAGGTTGTTAATGGTACTGCATGTCACACCGTTCATCATCTTTATTTCAGTTACAATTTTGGCCAATTCACTACATTATGGGATAGATTAGGTGGTTCCTACAGAAGACCAGAAGATTCCTTATTCGACCCTGCTTTAGCAAAGAACGAAAAGGTCCTTGCTGAACAATTAAAGAACATCGAATTGGAAATGAAGAGTTTAGAAGGTGAAAATGATGAAAGAATCTACGAAGATTTAGCCAAGAAGACTCAATAGATTTCCTAAACAATCGTTTAAAAATATTCACCGTTTTTTACCTTTTTCTTCATAAATTTTTTATTTATCAATACATATATCTATACAACATGTACGTGAACAAATGACTATAACATTTTATTTATTTAATTTTTGAACGTATCTCTCTGTTTCGAGAAACAAGTTCAGTTGTTCAAGCCGTTTAATTTCCTTCTCTTGTATAAGGCATCGACGTTGGCTTTCTTCAACCTGTGTTTGTAGCTGGGCACTTAAAGGCTCATATTTGACAGATTCATTGCTTATTACTCTATGGTCCATAACTTCTAAGAATTATCAACTTTTTACCTTTGCATTCTATTTTAGAGAGTAACTAGCCTTTGCAAAAATATCCTTCCATGTTTATCATATAATCGGAAATTCTCAGCTTCGCGAGGTATGATCAAGAGAGAATTTTCATTTTTGTCACTTGGTAGTACCAAATTACATAAACAAGAGATCTAACGTCGCAGAGAGCAAGATTGGTTCCATTGCAGTGTGCTATGTCATTACATAGTTTAATCGTATCGTTGGTAAGAACGTTGAAATCTGTCTTACTATTGTTGATAACTATTTCGTTACTTTTTTATTATACTTTCGAGAATGAAATTGATATATTGAACTCTTACGCTGAGAATGAGTATCTTCCCTCGATTAATAATAATGCACCAGTCACGGGCTCCTCAAAAATAAATATTAATATTCCAATATCTGAACTGCAAAACTCAGGCAGTAATACCAATAGCAGTCATAATAATAACAATAATAAAAATAATAATAATAATAATTATGACGATGATTATAGGATCAATATGAATTCTAAGGATAATAGGATAAGTAGCTCAAGTGAGCAAGATAATTCCGCAAAGAAGGGTACTGATCCAAAAGTTGTTGATTTGACAAATCCTGTGACACTGAAGGAAAAAAATAGATATTTCCCATTAATTATTACCTCACCAGAATTAGATACCACAGTCAACATCAAAGGATTACAGGGTAACTCGATAGATAATGATAATGATGTTATAAACGTTGCATTCAAAGAGAAATATCCTATTTTGAATGAATATTCTTTACCTCAGAGACCGCAAAATTACGATGAGTTGACTACTGCAGAGCTATTGGCCAACATTCCTGGGACATACTCTACCAAAATACAGGCTAGTAAATTTGAAGATCGTGGTCTCATAGATGTAGAGAAGAAATCAAAGATAAAGAAATTGTTTACAAGATCATGGGAACAATTAAATTTAATTGCACTTAACGCTAATTCGAGAAAACAATGGCCATTGGACCTAATCGACTCACTGGATACGCTCTATATAATGGGTGATTTTCATTCATTTGAAAGTGCATTATCCATGATTGAACAAATTGATTTCAGAGTTCCACCTAGGAATATGGAGATAGTAGACATAGCAGATATTTCTCAAAGAGCACTAGGTGGTCTGATATCTGCGTATGAATTCTCAAAAAGAGAAATGTTGCTAATAAAAGCTAAACAACTAGGTGACTTTATCTTGAGATCATACGATACTCCTAACAGGATTCCAATCTTAAATTATCCTTGGAAGTCACCATTGATGAACAGGTATCCATATAAGAAATCATATGTTGGTGATATCAGTAAGATGACTCTAGAACTAACTAGATTATCACAGATAACTGCACAAAGTAAATATTATGACGCCGCGTTTAGGCCTTATCAATATATTGGTAAGACGCTAAATACTTTACCAATAGATTCTCTTTTCCCAAATATTATTGACGCTTCTACCTGTAAAATATTAACAACGAAGGAAATCACCAGCGGTGATCATAGAAGAGATTCACAAATCATGAAGAGTATTGATGAAAATTATGAATTCGTGTACTGTCGTCAGCAGGCCCATTTCTCACCTATGTCTACAGAGTATAAGGTGGATAGTAAACTACTACCACTCTACGATTCATTAGCTAAAGTAAAAGATATTATGAATCATGATATATTAGCCTTATCAAGGGAAAACTCATTAGTTTCAGCATCTAGTAATTCAACTACAATTTTCTTAAAAGCATTGAAACATATTAAGAACCTAATGGTTTTCAAACCGCAAGCCCCAATGAATTTAACTATTGTTTCAAATCTAAATACTAACCCGGTGTTTTTGCCATCACAGAATGAAATGACAGTAGAACTTCGTAGAGATTTTCAATTTGATCCAGAGTCCTGTAGACTGGGGTCGATCATATCTTATGGTTCGAAATCTTTATTAAAAAATGATGACTTTATGCAACTGGCTTCGGTACTAACTGAAAGTTGTCTAGATATTGTAAAGGAATTTGATGGTTTATTACCTAAATTAAGTCTGGATTTCTGTTCCAATAATCAAGGAGACATGTGTGTTTTTGATGCTGACAATAAGATAAATGACATATTAGATGGAAAATATGTCGGCTTTGAGAAGAGTATGTATGGTAACTCAAAACTAGGTGTGGATGTTAAACCAAAAGAAGATAGCAGAGTAAAAGGTGTCTCAAAAGAGTTTGAACGTATTTTCAGTTTTGTCAATAATGAAAAATTCAGAACTGCCAAGCTCAACAGAGATGATGTCAGCATTATCTCAAAGCAATGGACAAATAATAAGGATATGCCCTTGTGGGTTAATGAGATGCAAGCAGGCAAGCTATTATCACCTGACCTTATTAGATCCATATTTTATCTATATAGAATAACCGGTGAAACTAAATGGCGTCATATGGGTTCCGAATTGTTTGACTTGATTTCTGATAGATTAATAAAGTCAAATTCTGGGGCAAAAGGTTTATTTGCTATATCAGAACATGGTATGGAGAATGAAATTCCGAGCTATTGGTTTTCTCAAACCTTAAAATATTTCTACTTGCTATTCTCAGATGCTGAAGCTTACTCATTTGACAAATATACATACACAGACGGTGGTCATTTCATTTTAAGAACGTTAGAAAAAATACATATTGATGATGGATTTGATTTATAATAGCGTACCACCGAAATATTATAATCCGGGAAGGGAATCAGATACGCAATTTCAAAATATTATATCACTTATTAAAATACTTGAAAGGAATCTATATACAAATTTAAAGCATTATGTAAGCATTTAACACACAAAAGGAATTATAAACATAACTTCTGAAATATTTATACAGCTAATGGGTATTCACCAGCCCAATCGTAGATTTCCTTCTTCAAATCGCTTAAAACAGTAGAGCCTTCATTAATTTTAGCTTTGAAATCTTTTAATTTGTTGGCATCCTTTGGTAAAGACTTTTGGGTTTCTTCGGCAATCTCAACAGCCCTATTGATGTACTGAACAATCCTGTGGAAATCTTGCTCGCCCATACCTCTGGTAGTCATAGCAGGAGAACCGATACGAATACCACCTGGAACCAGAGCTGATTTATCACCTGGAATAGAGTTCTTGTTCAAAACAATGTTAATTTTATCACAAACAGATTCAACACGAGCACCATCTACACTTCTTTCTCTCAAAGAAACTAAAACCATGTGGGAATCAGTACCATTAGAAACCAATCTGTACCCCAACTTCTTGAATTCTTCTTCTAAAGCTTTGGCATTCTTCAAGACTTGTACTTGATACTCTTTAAATTCTGGGGAAGCCGCCTGTTTTAATGCAGTTGTTAAAGCAGCAATGGTGTGGTTGTGTGGACCACCCTGGTGACCAGGGAACACAGAGAAATTGATTGGATTTTCTAAATCATATTTAATTTCTTTTCCAGTTTTTGCATCTACCGATCTAACACCTCTTCTGAAGAAAATCATCGCACCTCTTGGACCTCTTAAAGACTTGTGGGTGGTGGTGGTGACAATATCTGCGTATTCAAATGGCGATGGAATGACGCCTGCAGCAATTAAACCTGAAATATGAGCCATATCAACCATTAGATAGGCACCACATTTATCGGCAATTTCTCTCATTCTTTTGTAATCGATCAAACGACAATAAGCAGAAGTACCTGCAACTAAAACTTTTGGTCTATACAAAATTGCATTTTTTTCCAACGTGTCGTAATCAATAATACCTGTTTCTGGATCAACCCTGTAAGGGAATGATTCAAAATAGGTCGAAACAGCTGAAATTTTTTTAGTTGGAGTTGCGTAGCCATGAGATAAATGGCCACCATCTGGTAAATAAAGACCCATTAATCTTTCATGAGGTTTCATAACAGCTTGATAAACCTGCAAATTGGCTGGAGAACCAGATAAAGTTTGCACATTAACACCCCATTTTTCTGGGGTAACATGGAAAGCTTCTAAAGCTCTTTTTTGACATAAAAGTTCAATTTTATCAATTTGCTCATTACCACCATAGTAACGTGCACCTGGGTAACCTTCAGAGTACTTGTTAGATAGTGGAGTACCTAGAGCATCAAAGACAGAAGTTGTAGTGAAATTTTCAGAAGCAATTAAATCAATGGAATGTCTTTGTCTTTCAATTTCATCCTTAATAATACGATCAACCTCTGGATCAGTTTCGTTTAAATGACCCAGGGTCATCTTCTTATGAGCATCAGATAGTACGTATGGCATAATTTAATATTTCAATTAGTGTTAGTTGGTGGTGATTTGTTAAACTAGCTGTAAATTTAGCAAATTACTTTAATTTACTATGTATCCTTGTGAATGAACTATTGAGAAAAGCGGGAAACCCTGAAATTACGATAATCGACCACGAGATTGTATCAACTTTATATACACCAACAGAGTATCACAAAAAGAGTAAATTTAGTATAATCAAGATTATAATTAAGATCCACACCTAATCTTATGTTGTGTTTCTCTTTCTGTTAACTTAAGTGGTCATTGCTTATGTTTCTACATGGTTATCTAGGGAAATTTTTAGAATATTTTTCAGCTCCAAGAAGAGAATATCACGTGAAGGCATCGACTACTGATCTGTGTAACTACTTATTGATGACTTCACCGTTAAGATGGGTATTTGTTTGTTACTAATGGTACAAAGTAATAGATATATGTCCATGGATTGTTATATATGATTTAAACCTTCTGTTTTTTTGCTGGAGGTTGATCTGCTAAAGTTTCTTGCTCTTTTGCTTCAGATTTTGCTTCAGCTTCCGACTCTGATTGTTTTGCTTTAGACTCTTCAACAAAAGTCTTAGTTTCAGACGTACTCTTCAAATAATGATCTTGATACCACTTTAATTGGGAGATACTCTCTAAAATATCCTTTTTGGCTGTGTGTGCAGTCTCTTTCTTTGGGAACACCGCAGCTAATTCAGGATTATGCCTGCGGGATACTTCCATGATTGTCGAGACATCAATCAACCTGTAAAACAGATGATCAATGACCTTTGGGAATTCCTTCAACATAAATAACCTATCCATGTGGATAGAATTACCTGCCAAGACACCAGTACGTTTTTCTGGGATAAATTTTTTGATATAAGTCAACAATTCGTGTTCCACTTCGGCTCTTGTCTTAGTGCTAGTCAAAACTTTTGCAGTCAAGCCGCTATTACCATGATGTTCTATGCACCACTCGTTCATGTTACGCATGACCTTTTCGTTGTAATGAATAACACTTTCATAACAGTTATCACCTTCTTTATCCACAACGTTCAAATCACCATCTGTAATAATACAACAGATTTCAATGATATGATCATTGTTGTGATCTAACCCAGTCATTTCACAATCAACCCAAACAATAGGTTTTTTGAATTTATTCTTTTTCACCTCTTCACCTTCGTTAGTTAAGCAAATCTAGTACCATTTGGGAATCTAGTAGAGCGGAATAACCTTGAGAAAGGTCTATAATTCGATGGTCTTACTGACTGTGCGATACCTCTTAAAAACATATTACTTGATACGTTCTTTAGGGCATGTATTCTGTTTATGTGTGTTCAACCACGAACATATATATAAATATATCAACAATTTTTCAAAATTCGTCCATCTGACACCTATCCAAAAAATGTGCAGTTTCTAATACTAAACCTAGTAAATCCAGGTGTAGTTGAACTAAACTCTCAAGTTAACACAAATCATACCATGCCTATAAGGTCTCCTACTCCTATGTCTAAATACCTCCCAATAAACACCAATTATACTAGATTTGCTTTATTCAAGACAGTATCCACCCATACATATTTTACATCCATACATCTCATATCATATGGTCACGTCCAAAATATTTTAAGATAAAATATATTCAAATTCAAAAAACACAAAATTCCAGATTAGGTAATGTTTCCAGGTCCGCGCGACGCGGAAATTCTGAAACTTTTCAAATTTGAAGGCTTCAAGTTATTTGGTATATGTATATCGGAATGCAATTTTGTAATATTGTTTAGGTATTTATAAAATCAACACATCTGATCAATCGCAATGGCTCCAAACGTATGTGGTGAATAGGTTATTGAAAATGGAATTGCGTTATTGTTTTAATGTCTATTAACAAGCAAAAAAAGAAAAATCAAAAGAATGGAAGTTTAAGAATTCAATTTTAACGGGATAAAGTATTCTAAACAATAAGATAGAAAGAATATATCAGTGGTTGCTATTCTGTATTTTAAAAATTCACTTTATGTGATGTTTAAAAAGTGATTGTTAATAGCAGTAGGCAATATCGACGAATTTCCTTTGATATACGATTCAATATACTAACAAACTAAAAAATGTAATTATTTTTATTTTGAAAATAGACTTCTAGAAAGCAAAAGATTACCAAGACCTTCACTGTCGACGTTTCTTCTCCAACTGAAAACGGTGTCTTCGACCCAGCTTCTTACGCCAAGTACTTAATTGACCACATTAAGGTTGAAAACGTTACTGGTAACTTAGGTAACGCCATCACTGTTGAAGAAGATGGTTCCGTTGTCACCATTGTTTCTACTACCAAGTTCTCTGGTAAGTACTTAAAGTACTTAACTAAGAAGTACTTAAAGAAGAACCAATTAAGAGACTGGATTAGATTTGTTTCCACCAAGACTAACTCTTACAGATTAGCCTTCTACCAAGTCACTCCAGAAGAAGAAGAAGAAGACGAAGAATAAATTATTTAATATAAATTAATTAGCATTCCATAAATAGTTTTTATCTTATATAAATAATAATCATCATTCTACTTTTTACATGCTGGCTTGTGTATTTTTCAAAGATCATTATACAAATTTTCACCGGGTCATTTTTTATATGTACTTCATTCTCTTGACTAAGAGGGCATCGATTAAAGATATTATAAATGAGTAAACAGAGTAAACAGCTACCGTCTCATAACCCAAAGACCTTGCCACCACAGGAAGTCATTGATTTGTTTAAGACAACCTTTAATCATGAATTGTATCAACGTGATTTTGAGACACTAACAAGTGAAGTTCAACAAGTTAAATCACATCTATATGAAAGAGACTATATTTCCGCATTTGACAATGACACAAAGAGAACAGCATACTGTGCTAGGTGGTCATCATCAAGAGCAATCAGTTATGGATCGTTATTTGCACATTTTCCTGAAGTATCCGATATTATTCGTTGTGAAGATGGTGATGATCAAGAAATTCTATGTATCGGTGGTGGTGCGGGCGCTGAATTAGTTGCTATCGCAAGTATCTTTGCACCAACGAGATCGTTCAACAAATACAGTACAACAAAGGAAGAAGAAGATGAGATAAAATCAACTTTAAACATTCATTTAGTAGACATTGCAGATTGGGATGCGGTCGTTCAAAGACTATGTAATCAAATTGAGGAAAGATGGTTATACAATGATGAATTCTCCAACTTCAAAGTGAATTTTGAACATAAGGATATTCTAAAGATGAACGCACAAGACTTGGCACTTCCATCTTTAAATTTAATTACGTTATTGTTCACTACAAATGAACTATTCACCGAACAAAAGGCTGAAAGTATACGGTTTCTTCAAAATCTTAACAAGAATTGTCAACCAGGATGTCATCTACTGATTGTTGAAAGTGCTGGTTCATATTCGCACATCACTGTCGGTACAAAGAAGTTCCCAATTCAATTTCTAATTGACACAGTTTTAGTGGGTCAAAGAGGTCATGAGGATACAGGTGCTTGGTCTCTTGTAGCCCAAAATGACAGCATTTGGTACCGTTGCGACCAGAATCTAGACTACCCAATTAAGTTAGAAAACATGCGGTTCTTCTATAGATTATATAGAAAGAACTAATTGTTTCCTCTATCTACGTGACTTAACGACTCAAATCACGATTTTTTTGGTAGAAAAATTTTCATTTTTTAGGAATTGACGATTTGATCAATAAAAGAGGAAATAGTGATAGTATGGAATACAGATTACAAGTTTTTAAAAGAGAAGTGTGTTTTATTGAGGATTCTGATTTGGTTGATAAGGCCTGTTGTTTATAAAAATAAGGAGTGCGTGTGTGTGTGTTTTTTGAAGTGTTGATTTTTATATACTGTTTAAATCAATAGCAAAACTAAATTTTTAAGAAAAGCAAGTTAGAGAGTTTAATAAGAATGGCAACTAGGAGAAATACTTCAGGTCAATCAATGCCGCAAAGACCAATTGCACCATTCATGACTATTATTAAGTCAAGGATAAAACAACCACAATTTTATTGGTTTATTGGTCATTTTTTAACATTGTATCATTTTTTAAGATTTCATTTAGCATTTTTTTCATTAATTAAACAAAGATATCATTATAGAATGATCTTATTTTATATTTCAATGACATATGGTATTGTATTGTATCAGTTTTATAAAAGTGGTCAGTTACAGTTAAACTTTACAAATTTGCACAAAAATTTAAAGACTTTGGATAATCTCCAATATTTCTTCATGTTAACTTCTTTGCTCGTATGTTCATGGATTGGTAATGGGATCATGGTAAGTGGATCAACTTATTCGCCAGTCATTTTTTCTTTATTCCATTGTTTGAATTACTTCAAAGAAAATTTACTACCTTTTTTACCAATCCAACCAATTTTAAAAAATGTTGCTAACAACAGTATCACAATGTTTATTTCCAATTACAACGAACAGTTTTTAACAATGGCTCAAGTGTTCGAAGTTATTTGTACTTTGAGATCGGGTTTGATTAGTTTACCGGTGTGTATCGGAAAGTTACTGTTTAGTTTCAATTCTGCTAATATCACCAATATAATTGCATTAACCACGTACGTATGGTTCTTCAAATTAAGGTATTTGCAGAGTGAATCTGTTCGTCTACTGTTCAGCCAGTATGTTCAAAGGGCAGATCATTATATCAACACCAACTTCCCTCCAAATATTGTCACAAAATGGAACGCCTACAAACACATTGTCAAGAATCTATTTTGGAAACTACCGGCATAGAAAAAATGGCTAATTGGTGACTTCTTTATAATGACCTGTGACACTCGAAAATTATGACAACAACTGAAACAAACTAGTGTATTTTTCATCTATATTTATATATATATGTGTGTGTTTATTCATATGTGTATTAAATACTTGTAAACAACAAGGCCATATGCATGTACTTGTATTTCGATCTGACACCTTAACGATATTTTGTCTTCACATGATTGTCACCTTTCTTTTCCCTCTTTAATTGTCTCTTTGATTTAGGTTCTTCAGGCTTTTGTTCTGGTTTCTTATGTCTACCGCTTAAACTTAACCCACTGTTTCCCATAAACTGGTTTTTCAAACCATAAAGTTTGTACCCAATATAAACAGGGCAGAGTAACATAACATACCAGAATTTATTGGTATTCAATAGAATTCTACCAATATCACCAAACAATGAAAGGTAGATAATATCGAATAGATACTCTGTTAACCCACCACCTTGAGATAAATCAATTCCTTCCTTCACAATCTTACCGTTTCCATCAAAATGGGGTCTTCCAGATTTATCTACCACATAGATACAGGCTATCATTGGTAAATGTAATATTATAAACTTAATCCATGACTTATCACTTGACAGAAATATTGTTCTTAAAAATGCCAGAACCACAATTGGTAGTGTAACTTTGTATAAACCATTTAATACGCTTAAGTTCGACTGAACCTGCTTCTTTGTAGCTTTACCGGCCATTATCCAACTACCTAACGTCCCTATAGATCATAAAACCATTATTCATCTGACTGCACCGTATTATATATAGTTCTCTATTTTATCACTACCGTTTAAGGTGATTATGAATTTGTCAATTTTCATCTTGATTTTTTCGAAATTTAAACAAATATAACAACTCACAATTTTTATTTATTCATTTATATTTGGTGTAATTGTTATTGGATTTTGCCACATTTAGAGGTGAAACAGATTTTTAATTGACTATAAACAGGTTCATTAGAAATTAGATATATTAAAAATGGATTCAGGTATGTTTATTTGGGTTTTGACATGTGCTGCAATAGAGTGAAAGGGGTTGGATTCCTTTGACTTTGATCATGATTGTTTCGAAATTTGTTGATCTAACCTTTGGTTATGTGATTCTGTTTCGTGTTGTGATCGTTTGATTGGATACCTGATAGGAAGTCATAGTTTGATGGTATTAACGAGATCAGAATCTATCCATTCATTAATGTTTTGTTTGGGTGGCTGCTTTTTCTTTTTACTGATTTCAAGTGCTGATCGGTTTTGGATAGATATTATTCAAGTTTAAACAATTCAATTAGGTATATGGTATATGGTAGCAGATGTTACAGACGTTACTAATATCTGTTTATGGATTGTGTGCTGAAATATGAACTTTCTATCTGGGTAGGTTACCTCTATATTACGCCTCCTATTTTTGTACGTCGTATGACATGATCATAATATGATCACTATATTATTTTAACATTATACTAACAACCATGATTAACAATCATTATAATTAGAAGTTGCTGCTTTAGTTATTGATAACGGTTCTGGTATGTGTAAAGCCGGTTTTGCCGGTGATGACGCTCCAAGAGCTGTTTTCCCATCCATCGTTGGTAGACCAAGACATCAAGGTATCATGGTCGGTATGGGTCAAAAGGATTCTTACGTTGGTGATGAAGCTCAATCTAAGAGAGGTATTTTAACTTTACGTTACCCAATTGAACACGGTATCGTCACAAACTGGGATGATATGGAAAAGATCTGGCATCACACTTTCTACAACGAATTAAGAGTTGCCCCAGAAGAACACCCAGTTCTTTTAACCGAAGCCCCAATGAATCCAAAATCTAACAGAGAGAAGATGACTCAGATTATGTTTGAAACTTTCAATGTCCCAGCTTTCTACGTTTCTATCCAAGCTGTTTTATCTTTATACTCTTCTGGTAGAACTACTGGTATTGTTTTAGATTCTGGTGATGGTGTTACTCACGTTGTTCCAATTTACGCTGGTTTCTCTTTACCTCACGCTATTTTAAGAATTGATTTAGCTGGTAGAGATCTAACTGATTACTTAATGAAGATCTTATCTGAACGTGGTTACTCTTTCTCTACTACTGCTGAAAGAGAAATTGTCCGTGATATTAAGGAAAAGTTATGTTACGTTGCTTTAGATTTTGAACAAGAAATGCAAACTGCTGCTCAATCTTCTTCTATTGAAAAATCATACGAATTACCAGATGGTCAAGTTATTACTATTGGTAACGAAAGATTCAGAGCTCCAGAAGCCTTATTCCATCCATCCGTCTTAGGTCTTGAATCATCTGGTATCGATCAAACCACTTACAACTCTATCATGAAGTGTGATGTTGATGTCCGTAAGGAATTATATGGTAACATTGTTATGTCTGGTGGTACTACTATGTTCCCAGGTATTGCTGAAAGAATGCAAAAGGAAATTACTGCTTTAGCACCATCTTCTATGAAGGTTAAGATTATTGCTCCTCCAGAAAGAAAGTACTCCGTCTGGATTGGTGGTTCTATTTTAGCTTCCTTAACTACTTTCCAACAAATGTGGATTTCTAAGCAAGAATACGATGAAAGTGGTCCATCTATTGTTCACCACAAGTGTTTCTAATCTGTTTGATAGATATTTTATCTTGTTTACTCATCTAATATTATCTATTTTACTTTTCTTGAAACATAATGGTTTCTAAGAAAATACATTCAATTCTTTCCTTTTGTGAAGGCGTTTTATATAGAAATTATTTTGTCTATATATATATATGTATGTATTCATATATATAATTAATGAATTCCTTTGATAGTTATCATTTATTTTTCTATATTTTAGAAACAAAACATTAATTTTGTGGTATGCAATAAATGTTTTAATATATTTACAAAATATATGAGATTTTAATATTTTTATTTACAAAGAATGTCGTTAGAATTCAGTACAAGACACAATTCTTTTTGTTGACCTTAGTTTCTTCAAGTATTTTGAGTGATTTAGTTCTATTAAGCTCCAATTTTTAACGTTTAACCTAGGCTTCATTAGATAACTTTTCATGAAATATGGATAATCCTTGATAAAGACCTTCAACATATTTTCCAGATCTTTCGTATTATTAAGATGGTCATCCAAATATTCAGTTACGCGAATTAAAGTGTCTGACTTAAGATATAAGGTTGGTTTAAAACTTTTTGGATCTTCTTTTCTGACCTTTAGTAATAGTGAGGTTTCCTTTTTAGCAGGCATTTCCACAGCTAATCTAGACAGTAACCTGTATTTATGGATTAAATTATAACCGTGAATAAGCTTTTCATTCGCAATCCTCAACCCGATCGTAATTGTTTCTGGATTGTTGAACAGAGCCATTACTGCCTCATTCCAAGAAACATTATCCAAGACTAAATTCTTCTCTTGCAACATGTCCAACAAAGGGGGCAATTTTTCAATTTGGCCTATACTAACCAATTGCTGGATTTTATAAGGGAAAATACCTACAAACAGAGATCTCAGTTTCTTGTTTTGGACAGTTGCTGAAGGTAGCTTCTCGTATCGCGTCAGTTGTTTAAGCATATTATCGAAAACCATTTCAAAGTTATTCCATTCTCTCAATTCTGCAAATAAGGTAACTAACGTCCTCATTAATACAAATTTCTTATTTAGTTGCTGTCTATCACTGTTGTAAAATAGTTCATTATAGCGGTTGAGTATTCCCAATGCCACTTTTGGATTATAATGCTTTGCAACTGTCCTAATAGCCCAGCCAACGGCAGATGGGTGAAAACTGTAGTTAGTCATGTATAAATTACCCTGTGATATGTTTTCCATAATTTTATATACTAATTCGATAGAAGTTGATAAATCACCTTTATTTTTCATCTGGACCTTAAAAGTTGCTTTTACTAGAAAGTAAAGTATTTTCGAACTCAATGGGATATTTAAAGACGTCATTTCTTTATATAAATGAAAAATACCATCAAAGTAAGATATGTGATCATAAGTTGACATCATGATCTCAAAATGTGCGGTATTAGCTTTTAGTCTTGGGTGATTTAATAATTGCTCCAAAATTGCTTCTGCTGCTGTTGGATCTTTTCTCGCCACTGCTGTGTATTCAATCAAAGTTTCATAAAATTTGGAATCTGTTTTATAATCATTACCCATAACCTCATTAATTAGATTATCACATTTAATATAATGCCCTAAAACCATATTGGCTTTTATGGCTTTAGTATAAATGGCTGTAATTGAATCACCAAAGTTTTTATTATTCTTGTATCTATTAAACAAAAGGAGTGCCTCAGCCGGGAGCCCACTTTCAATATACACCTCCATCAGTGCTGATATACTTAAGGGCGTCGGGGTTATACTATAATGCTCCATCATAATTGTGAATATCTCTTTCGCAATAAGATGATTTGTGAACTTTGAACATGTTTGAATTAAAATTGATAGATGTGACTCATTAATCAAGCTACGTTTTTCTTCTGTGAGGTGCTTTAGTAATTTCAGCGCACCCTCTATGTCACTCAAATTCTTATAAACTTTGAACATTATCTCATACGTCTTTGCTGTTGGTTTAACAGAATATTTTTCAAAGGAAGGGAAAAGTTCAAAGCAGTTCATAAGTTTGTTAGATTTGTAATATACGTATAGTAATGATTCTAGTATACGGTATGTTGGAATCATGCCTCTTCTTAACAGTTGTGCAAATAAGTTTTCCACACTCTTAACTTCAATCTCACCAGCTAGTGAAAACATCATAATTTCGTAATGGCGTATATTTGGAAGCTTACCAATACCAAAAAGGGCATCAAATTGCTGTCTCAACGCAGTCCAATCTTTAATCTTCTCGTGTGCTATTAATAAGTAATCAAATTGTATTTCATCTGTTTGTGCATTCTGATGTTCCTCGTACACTTTTTTAACCAAGTCGTACTGGCCACTGCTGTTATAAAATCTCATGATGTTAGTTAAGTCAATGCCTGCAATTGGAAGTTGATTGGTTACTTTATAATCCCAAACTGACTTAATGCATGGAAATAGTTTCCAGTAGTACAATAGATACATTACGGTGGTAGCTGTCTGAGAGCAGGCATTTTTTCCTGATGTATATTTGACAGAATCTAATATTTCGACAATCTTGTTAGGATAGTTCTTACTAGTTCCCAACTCCCGTAAGTAATTTCTGAATGGTTTTAAAATTTCTTTATGTGCTAAGAAGTCTGTGATTTCACATGTACCGGTCATTAGTTTTACCCACTTTACCCATTTTACAAAAATTTCTTGATCATTAACCTTATTATTTTCCAATTTTGACATTGATATAAGCTCATAGGTTAGAAATTTAATCAACGAATATAATCTATTTTTAAACTTAACTGAATATTGCGCAATAATTTCAGTAACAACATCATCTAATGCCACTAATTGACCTGTTTGAATAAGGGAATAGAGAAAACACTTCAGTTCTTTCAAATTAATGTCCTGTCGTATTACACCATATCTTCCGTGAGTAAATGTCTCTGGTTTAAGAAAAATTAGTTGTTTTCCTAAGCTAGCTATATTTTTAAAGTCCTGATGGCTATTAAGAAAATATAATACACATTTTCTCTCCTCTGGTAAAAGCTCATTCCTTTTAGATTTATCGAGAAAATATGTCCTCAATTTATTATTACTTATATGATCTAGAGGTTTAGTTGTTTTATCTTTCAGTATTCGATTAATTTCTGGATTGAAAAGCAGGCTTCCTTTTCTTTTACTATATCGTTTCAAAACAGGTACAGCAAACTTCTGCATTGCCTAATATAGTTTAGGTAGATCAATGGCAAGTGAATCAGATATCCTGTATTCAACAGCTAAGTAGCTAAATTATACGCTTATGACTGTTCTCGATACCAAAGTAGCCAACTTCTTTCTTAACGTATTATGTATCTGGTATTAATATTATTATGTTTTACCGTTATTTTGTACACTACCCGGAAATATATAATTTTTTTGAAATATTAAAAATCTGTGAAGCTTTGATTTAAATAGCAAGATGATCTTCAGCTCATCGCCTCAATTATAGTTGATTTTGTAGGTTATTAATAATCACAAGGAATATTTATCAGGTTAAAACCAGTATCAAATTTTACAATGGGTACAGAAAAACAAAGATTTAATAGTAAAAAATTTACTAAGGAATATAAAGTGAGAGAAATTCAGAAGAGTATCACTAAGAAGACTAGACTTAGAAAGAATTATCTTAAAGCTTTAAAAGAAGAAGGTTACAACATTCCTGAGAAGAGGGAAGAATCTAGAGCAAAGGTTAACGTAAAACAACTAAAAGAAGAAAGAGCACAACAAGGGAAAAGAAAGGTTGATGAAAAAAAAGAACTAAAAAGAGAAAGACAGAAGATCAAAAGGGAAACAGCAGAAGAACGTAGAAATAGTCAACTTGAAAGAATTAAATTATCTAAGCAGAAACATTTGGAACGTGAATCGAGGTCTCAGAGACTCACTCAAAAGACAAGATCAGGTCAACCATTGATGGGGCCAAAGATTGAAGATCTTTTGGATAAAATTAAGCATGATGACACCTATACTAGATAATTATAAAGTCAGATTACATTGTACATTAATAAATATAAATAAAAGCTAGGATTTTTTTAACAGGAGACATTACAGAATATAACTTAATATCATATTTACAAGTTAGTTCAATATATACTTTACTTTCTGTTACGTAGATGGAAGTCAAACACACTCAATGTTAGCCTTCATCTATTTCTTCTCATGTTTTTTTTGGAATTCTTCAATTAATTTCTTCTGGACATGAGGGGCTGTAGGTGCATAGTGACTAAATTCTAATGAAAATTCACCTTTACCTTGTGTCGAAGCTCTTAAAGATGTTACAAAGCCAAACATTGAGCTTAATGGACATTCTGCTTTTAAGGTAAACTCATCATGGTTATTTTCGGTATCTTGAATAACCGCCTGCAACTTATTCAGTAAACTAATGACATTGCCCTGGAATTCATTAGGTGATGTTACGGAAACATTCATGATAGGCTCTAAAATAACTGGTTGTCCTCTTGAGAAGGCATCACGGAATGCTCCTATTGTTGCAGTTTTGAAGGCTAGTTCGTTAGAATCAACAGAGTGAATAGCACCATCGTTAATTAGCATGTTAACACCTAATACTTTGTGGCCAATTAATGGACCCTTTTCACAAACCTCTTCGAAACCCTTCTTACATGCAGCTAAAAATTTGTCTGGAATAACACCACCAATAATAGCTGTCTCGAAGACATTTTGTTTGTTTTCACCCTCAATTGGTGAGAGTGTACCTGCCACTCTACCAAATTGACCTGCACCACCTGACTGTTTCTTATGTGTATAATCAAAATCAGAAGATAGTTGAATGGATTCCCTGTAGGAAACTTGTGGCTTACCGGTAATACAGTCAACATTATATTCACGTTTCATTCTTTCAACATAAATTTCAAGATGCAATTCACCCATACCTGATATGATAGTTTCTTTGGACTCAGGGTCAAATTTAACCCTAAAGGTTGGATCTTCCTTCTGGAAACGGTTAAGGGCTTTAGAGAAATTTGTAGAATCACTAGTCTTAGGAGATAAGGACAAAGAGACAACAGCATCTGGGACAAACATAGACGACATTGAATATTGGATAGTTCCATCTGTGAATGTGTTACCTGATGCACATTCAATACCAAAAGTTGCACAAATTTCTCCTGAACCAATTTCTTCGACGTCTTCCATTTCATTAGAATGCATTCTCACTAATCTGGAGACCTTAACCTTTTTACCTGTCTGAACATTGGTAATAAAAGAGCCCTTCTTCAAACGACCTTGGTAAACACGAATATATGTCAACTGTCCATATTTTCCTTCTTCTAATTTGAAAGCAAGTCCAACAAATGGCTGTTGCACAGAAGGGATAAGGTTGACCTTTGCTTCATCACGAGACAAATCAAGCGCTGTGTTAAGGATTTCGGAAGGATTTGGTAAGTAATCGACAATAGCATCCAATACTGGTTGAATACCAGTATTTGCCAGAGCAGATCCCATCATAACAGGAGTAAATTTTCTTGCAATAGTAGCTCTACGAATAGCTGCCTTTATTTCATTGACAGTTGGCTCCTTTTCTTCTAAAAAGATTTCAGCTATTTCATCGTCAACGTCAGCTAAGGTTTCAATCAAGGTCTGTCTTCTTTCGTTAACAAGATCAAGTAAGTCATTTGGAATTTCTGTTTTCTCCAATATTTCACCATTCGAACCCTTATTATATATGGCTTCTTTTGTGATTATATCAATAACACCCTTTAAATCAGATTCTCTACCAATCGGAACTTGAATAGCAGCAGCAGGAATCTTCAATTTTGCATTCAACTGATCTATTGCACGGAATGGATCAGCTCCCATACGGTCCATTTTATTAATAAAGGTAATTCTTGGAACATTGTATCTGCGCATCTGATTATCAACGGTTACTGTTTGTGACTGGACACCAGAAACAGCACATACTACTAATACAGCACCATCCAATACCCTAAGGGCACGCTCTACCTCAATAGTAAAATCAATGTGGCCCGGTGTATCGATCAAATTAAATTGATAGTTCTCATTGTTTTTATCCCAAGAACAGTATGTAGCTGCTGATTGAATAGTAATACCTTTTTCCCTTTCTAAATCCATTGAATCCATTTTTGCACCAACATTGTCACGACCTCTGACTTCATGAATTGCTTTAATTCTTCCGGTATAATACAAAACACGTTCTGTGAAAGTAGTTTTACCAGAATCAATATGAGCAGAAATACCAATATTTCTCAATTTTCTTGCTGTTGAGACGTCTTCTGGCGTTAATTTTTCTGCCATCTGATCAAGAATCTCCTTTTCCTTCTCATATTCTTCTCTGTGTAATCTGCTTACATGGAAATGCCTAGTTATCTGTACATCAGTCCTTTTCCTGACTCCAACCCTTGATATATATGACTTGGGAAGGCCTGCTGTTGTGGCTTTAAAGGCCGCTATCGACCGAGGGAATAGCAACATAATCTCAATATTAAATTTCTCTTATGTTAAACTGTCTTATTAGGGCTGGGAATATATATTTACTACTCCTTTCCTTGATATTAAAAAGGAATACTTCGAAGTTTTAAAATCGATTATTCTTAATTCTCGATATGTCCGCTTTCCGCACTGTTCATAGTGAAAATATGATTGCAGTGAAATTCTTCAACAATATTATACGTTTCTTTAAAACTATATAGTATATACCTTCTGCATATATCGTGTTAGATCAATCTTCATATGCACTGTTCTTACTAAATATTGATGTTTTGTGTATCATTATTGGCAACATTACTGTCAACTTTTAAGATGTCATGAATCTCCATTAGGATGGGTTCTATATCTTCTGCATTACATGATATACCATCTATCAGTCTAACTGCATTTGGATACTTGCTCTTTCCAGAAGGCAGTTGTTTAGTATCTAGCATGAAGATCTGGTTGGAAACTTGATGTAACATTGGGTATGCCAAAGATTTTGGAGTTATGTGTTCCTCATTTGCGAAATGCACATAGAATTGGATTTTTGTCTTTCCGCTATGAGAAACTTTCTTCAACTCGATTATCAAAGTAATCTTTGTTGCAGATTCTGGGTTATGATAAACTAGCTGGTATTCACTTAGGTTATGCAATCCAAGACTAACAGTAGTAAAACTCCCTTGCGTTTGTTTTCTTTCATCAATGATTCTCTTAAATGTAACAAACAATGATGAAGTGAACTGCAAATAGTTAAAAATAAAATGGTAATCCATATTACCTTGGTTTATAAATGGCTGAATAATATGCTGAGGATTTGATTCAGGAATTTGAACAGTGAGGTTCTTTACCATTTGCTCGCTAGTAATGATATTAATCGTGCAATCTTGTGTGTCTGTGCTGTTTTCAATATATTTGAAAGAAATTTCATTGGGTTTCAAGGCAGTGATGACAAAATACTCAGAACCAAAATTTTTATGAAGTCTCTCAACCACATCAGTCAATATAACAAGCTGCATTAGCTTCTGTTTAAAAGTTGTTAAATATTTAACAATATTGCTTAAACTCGTAAAATTCTCCACAAGGTAAAATGCTAATGAATCACCTGCAACAAAGTATATCAATAAATCATCACACTGGACTTGTTTGATCATAGTGTCTCTCTTGAACTTGGAGTATAACCTAATTTCAGATTTTGTGTAATCAATTCTCATAAACATGGAGCTTTCTAATATTCCATTTAATGCTTTTGAGCCTTCTAGAAAAGACTCCAACTCTAATGTTATGATGGAAGTGTATTCATCCAGAATTTTATCTTCGCGTTTTACTTCAATATTTCCACTCTGAATAGCGTCACTATAGATGTATTTTGGCAACATGTTCGAAATGACATCGTTAGTACAAACTTTGTTCTTGATTTTTAATTGGTTCAATGAATCAATCAACATATGGTTCACGATTCTATGAAGTATAGATTTCTGTAAGGACATTATTTTCTGGTAGGTGATTGTCTCCAATTTTGATGAGGTGGCACTAGAGTGATCTAAATATTTTAATTGCCATTTACCCTTTTCAGACACAACCTTACCTATACGTTTCTCAATGATGCATGATGAATTTGATGATATAATAGTAAGGATTAAATACCAATTTACAGGCCACTTCCGTAAGCAAATGAAAAGATCTTTCTGCATAATCTGATCAGAATCTGTTTCTTCCATTTTTTTGATATTTAATTGGGTTGGGATTGGTGTCTCTAAAGAAACAGCTTTACTGCATACCCAACCGGTCTTTTCAAACATGTTACGTAAAATGTGAGTAATTTTATCCAACTTTAATTTCTGTAATATTTTTGTTAAATCTTCCGTCTTCTCAGCTCTGTTAATTTGCTTTGTATACTCGAGTAACAATGGGGTAGGGTTACGGAAGTAAAATACACCTGTAATCAAATCAATTTTTAATTGAACTGGGGCGGTAGATAAACAAGTAGTTGGGATCTGAAATAATAAAACGTCATGATTTTCTTCATCCTCCATGAAAATGCCCTTAGACAACAATTCTGCTCTTATAATTCTAGAATGATTAAACATAATTTCGTCTAAAATATTCTCTAGATTTTTCAATAGACTAGTGTAAATTACAGGCATACCTTTTGATTTATTGGCTACATCATTATCCCATCTTAAAATTAAGTTCTCTCTGGAACGATCTAGGCCGATTGTAAATTTACCTTTATTCCCCATCTTACCATTTATCCAATATCTACCTGATATAATACTCTTTTTAGAATCATATGCATGCACTAGATTACCTCCAGAAAATTTACCATTATTTTCTAAACTCAAAAGTTCAACATGAACCATATAAAGTTGTAATGTAAGAACATATTTGTGTAAAAATTGGTATAATGTGAATAATGGTTTGTTACTCTTTAACAATATTTCGTTGATTAATTTTTCTAATTTGAATTTATTCAAGGGTAGACTTTGCTCTGTATTGAAAAGTAAGTTCAAATCTACAAAAAATAAAGGAGAATGTCTATCAGTGGTGGATAATTGAACTTCAAACTCATCCTTGACAGAAATATATATTCTGCCATCGGCAATTTTGTATTCATTAAACTGTTCTGGAACATCCATTAAAGCATATTTAATCGACACAGTTAGATTTAAATCTCTCAACCTTTGCAGTATTAAATTTGGTGGAATCTCTAAAATACCGTTTATCTGTTTTAATTCATTATTTTCACCGCTTAAAATAAAGTTATGAGTTGGTAAATTTGGTCTACCCAGACTTAAGACTTCTAATGCAGTTACCAAATCAACATTTGGTAATTTGGCGTTTGCCATAGATGTTAAATTATTCTTCAATGCCCATATGCAATTATTTACAGACATATTCGTAGTTCTAAACCAATTTAAAAGATCAATCATTGTATTGAAATTGTTCTTCTTTATAGTCCTCGCCCATTTGATAAGCACATACAATTTCAAAAATTGGTTTCTCAAAAAGATAATCAATTGCAAGAAATTAACTTTCTTATTCGACGAATTAGACTCGCCATCAGAATGTAAATTAGTCTTCATATATTGTGAGATTTCTTTTATTGTATAAATTGTTAAGTTCCTAATTATCATTGATAAAGGAACTTGATTAATCTCTACATGTGGTAATTGCGGTGGTATTACCGCAGATTTTTTGTCATTGCTGTCATTATTTACTTTTTGAGTTGATTCTTCCACAGTTAGAATGGGACTCTCTAATTGTGCATTAATACGTCCATCCAGAGGCGCTTGCCCGTTCTGAGTTGGCTCAAATGTTTGTCCCGGTGCATTATCCAGCATCTTTCCTGATTCTACTTCTGTACTCATACGTGGCTGCCAAGTTCAAATAGTTTGTTCGTTCCTGCTTTTCCCTTTGAGTTACCTCTTTTGTTTCTATCTCTCAAGAACTAGCAAAAATAAAAATAAAAATAAAAAAGTTCTAAGCAATACAATTCACTATATTCACACCCAAAGGATCACAGTATCAAACTCACTTTGGTAACCGTCGCTGTGATGTAGAGGAATTGCAGGCATTAATACTAAAACTTAAGCTTACAGGTTAATGCAAACTTTGATATGAAAAAAAATACAATTAAATTTCAAAGTCACCGCAGGGTAATTTCTTGAAGCGAATGAATTATATATTTGGGAGTTTAGTAAAGCTAGTATTGCATATTTCAACAGTTACTAGTAATTGCAACATTGTAAACTTTAGTGTGAGTGTTAGTGTGAGATTTTCTGATGGGTTTGGTAATGCAATCTATTAAGAACCGAGACTGTTCACCAAAACAACAAAGCGATGACACAGGGAGTGACACAAGCAAAAGGGGAAGTGACTCGATGAGTTTTGATGAAGATGGAGTTATAAGACCATTGATGTTAAGGGATACAAAATCAGCTGGTGAGTTATCAGTACAAGGTAGCTTGAAGTCGCCCCCTGCCGATCCTCAGCTATGTGAATTTATTTCTACGTCAAGGATCACGACAAAAACAACGACGACAACAACAACAACTTCAACCACCAGGTCGAGTTCTTCAAAAATTTCCCCTGTGAGTTCAGTATCAGCACTGATGAAATGCAGTGACTCTATGGATACATCAGGTTCGGCTGCACCGGCTGCTACTGCTATGTTCCTAAAGCAGCTTTTCCCAACATTTAACATATCAAAACAAGAGAGCTTGCCTTCTACTGAGGTACAAGGATTAAATAGAGTATTCCACAATCTTTTCAAAACAATTCCGAAAAATGAGGAATTGGTTGCAGATTATGAATGTGTATTGAGTAGAGGATTTCCTTACCAAGGTAGGATGTATGTAACAAATGAGCATCTTTGTTTCAACACAAATCTACTAGGTTGGATTGCAAGAGTTCAGGTGTCTTTTGAAGAAATCATTAGTATTGAAAGAGTTACTGGTCCGACTGGGTTATACAATGATGAAATTTGTGTCTGTACGAAGATGGGGAGGATGCAATTTAGTGCATTCATTTCGATTGATATTACGTTCAATCAATTGGAAAGGATCTGGAGAAGAGTGAGAGGAAGAGATATTGATGATGCCAAAATGGAGCAGATTGTTTCTACTGCTCCAGAAAATTTATCTATGGGTTTACATTCAATTTTAAGCGGTATATCAGCTTTGGACACTATCAGAAAACTAAGTAATCCTCCTAGCAGAGCATCGAGACAAAAAGAAAATGATGCATGTATTGAAGATGCAATCAGATCGATTGACGATGTTACAGATTCTGAAATTATTGGTGATGATGATACTGGCATGGAAACTCATGATAACCATGACCTTATAGAAAAAATACCAATATATCGTTTAAAAAAAGATTCAGAATATGAGTTTGATGGTCCCTACACGACTTCACGGACGGGGTCAATTGAAATCCCAAAGAAACATAGTAACGAATTTGTTCTAGGTGAATTCGTGGTAAATGCACCACCAGCTTTGGTTTTTGAAATACTGTTTAGTGACAGTGATCATCGTTTCACATTGGAATTTTTTGAATCACAGGAAGGGTCACAGTTTAGTGAAATTGGGTCATTTGATCAAATCACGCAATCGAGAGAGTACTCATTCATCAAAGAATTAGGATTCCCAGTAGGGCCTAAACATACACGTTGTAATATTGAGGAAAAGATTCTTCAGTGTGATTCAGATAATTACATAGAAGTGACAAACACTACAAAAACACCAGATGTCCCCAGTGGTAACAGTTTTGCTACCATATCACGGTATCTGATCCAGTGGGAAGGATCTTGTTCATCAAAAATAACAGTTTCCTACTGGGTAGAATGGACGTCTAGTAGTTGGATTAAAAGTATGATTGAATCCAGTTGCAAAACAGGATTAGAGTCATCATACTCTGATTTTGTTAGTCTTTTAAATATGTACATAGAGGAAAACACAGAGAAAGATTTTATTTCGTGTAGTTCCTCTGAAAAGAAACAAGAGCCCGAAAACCGTCTGGTAGAACCTCTACGTGATAACAATGATCATGAACCAAGTATTCTATCTCAGTCTTCCTTTGAAAAGCAGGCCGCTGACTCGACGGTCAGCCAGGTCGCTAAACCGGCATTTTATGAGTTAAAGTTGAGTTCTTTAATAATCATATTTTTGCTTGTACTTAATATTATTGTAATGCTACGATTAATTACATCATTTAATACATTGAGACAGGAGATAAGGCCCGGTGTAGGTGGACCTATGTATGAATTACCAGCCAGACCCCAAGACATCAAACTTATAAAACAAGCTGAAACTACATCACTCTTGAAATCGCTTCTGCAACAGCAGCCAAGAGCTGAGTTTCTTTACAGATTATTGACTTTGTTTGAGACACATTAATAATCTTTTTGTGGATTTTCTAATAAGCTTTGTAATATTATATTCTTTAAATACAAATGACTCTCAGTAATATATTCTTTATAAAAATAAAACACCGAGATTTTGCTTCCCTTACTAAAACATATACAGTTTGGTCCAGGGAAAGTAAACAATGAGATTGAAGGTAAGTGCAAGCAGTAGCGGGGACAAGGTAATTACTATTGATAACGGTAGTACTGTTGGTGACTTATTGGAAAATGCAAGCCCCAAGATAATTGTAGAAAGGATTAGATTTGGGTATCCACCACAGACATTGGAGATTACACCAGAAACAAGATTACAAAAATTAGAAGATGTTGGTTTGAGTTCTGGGGAAAAGGTTTCTTTAATCTGTGAAAGTGGGCCTAATAATGGGACCGTAATTGAAGGTACTCCTAAAGAACCGCCATTACGTATCGATCAAATAAAAGTAGGTGATAAAACCTTGCAAGTCCATAAAGTTCCGGATGATAATTCGTGTCTATTCCATTCCATATCATACTGTATGTACAAGGATATTACAATATCAAGTAAACTAAGGGAGTTGTGTTCAAGAGAGATTCTTGGAGATAAATCAAAATACAACGAGGCTATTCTAGGGAAGAGACCACAAGACTATTCAAACTGGATCTTAAGAAAGGATTCATGGGGTGGTGGTATTGAAATATCCATCCTCTCAAGTGCCATGAACGTAGGAATATATGTCCTTGACATGGATGCAGTCAAGTACGAAAAATTTAATGATGACAAATACGATCAGTTCATAGTTATCATGTTTAATGGTGTACATTACGATTCCATAGAATATAAAGAAAACCACACTACAGTATTCGATAAGAATGACTCGGTAAGCGATATAATGATGGCAAGTGCGTTAGATATGGCAACCAATATGAAACAAAAGGGTTATGCATTTAACACTCAGCGTGCACAGATTATATGCCACATATGCCGTGAAACATTCACTGGTGAAAGAGATATTGCTAGGCATGCAGAAAAGACTGGCCACACCGATTTTGGTCAAAAGTGAACTAGCTGTTTAAGGGTTTATAATATACAGAGTTATATAGAAATATTTAATTCATTACAATTTCACCATTTGCTTCAGACACTTGGTTTGCAGTAGCTGAGGTAGTATCTGTAGTTGAGTCTTCACCGGCCCATGGTAGTGTTGGTTCAGTTGATTTAACGTCAGCCAACTCATTCTTTAAATGATCCTTCAATAAAACTTCATTAGTTTCCTTTTCAGGTCCCACTTTCGATTTAATTTCATCAACTCTATTTAAGAATTTGTTCAAATTATAACCAGCAGCAGCATCAGCAACTTCTTGTGTATATGGAACAGATTTTAATTCTTTTACTCTTCTCTTGTGAACCTTTGTCTTCAAATGCGTCTTCAATGCAATACGAGTTTCATAATATTTAGCACAATGTATACAATAATGTTGACCAAGGCCTGGTTTAGTCTCATCTAAAGGTTGATTCAATAATTTCTGTATGCTTTCTTTCGTTGACAGATCATCGTAAATCAAATCTAAATCCTTTGTTCTTCTTTTAGTTTTGTATCTCTTAACAGAATATCTACCCATCTCAAAAGTGTTAAATGGTCTATTGCTATTTTTTATAGCCTCATGAAAGTATCAAAACATAAACCAACAACGCTATATTATTCTTTAAGCTCTTATCTTTCCTTGCGATGAGATGAAATTTTTCATTTTTCTAACTTATTACCCGACGCATACACTTAAAGTGCGGCTGTATATGTCATTTCTAGAACGAAGCAATGTATATATATATCAATATAATATTATATAATTCAAATACAACAATTTTAGCACTCAAATCACCTACATTTACAATGAATCTTACCCTCTGTAAAAAAGGTAACAAAACAGGATCAAAAGCAGTCCTTTTATATTATACACCAATATTTACAATTCTGACTACATTTAATATCACTTTTAAACTATAGCTACAATAAGCAAACCAAGAAAAGATTTATGTAGACTGTTTTGCTTTCACCCATCCACCATTTGTGTAAACTATCAATTTGTATGGGTGTTGGGGTAATTGTTGAAAAATCCCCGATTTGTTTAATTTTTGCCGGAAAATACAGTCAAAAACGGAAAACTAGTAAGAAATTATTAATATGATAGGAAAAAAGCTGACAAAGCAAGAAATTCATCGCAGTGTGAAAATTGAATAGGTTTTTTTATATATAAAGAATTGGTAATTAACTTAATTAAATTAACATAGTAGAATATATTATTGCTTAATTTTGAATTTTTGTTTCTGTTTTAGTTTGTTTAATAAAAAATCATCAATAATATCAATCAAAAATGGCCAGAAGACCAGCTAGATGTTACAGATACCAAAAGAACAAGCCTTATCCAAAGTCTAGATACAACAGAGCTGTTCCAGACTCCAAGATCAGAATCTACGATTTAGGTAAGAAGAAGGCTACTGTCGATGAATTCCCATTATGTGTTCATTTAGTTTCTAACGAATTAGAACAATTATCTTCTGAAGCTTTAGAAGCTGCTCGTATTTGTGCTAACAAGTACATGACCACCATTTCCGGTAGAGAAGCTTTCCACTTAAGAGTTAGAGTCCATCCATTCCACGTTTTAAGAATCAACAAAATGTTGTCTTGTGCCGGTGCGGATAGATTACAACAAGGTATGAGAGGTGCTTGGGGTAAGCCACATGGTTTAGCTGCCAGAGTTGACATTGGTCAAATTATCTTCTCTGTCAGAACCAAGGATGCTAACAAGGCCGTCGTTATTGAAGGTTTAAGAAGAGCTAGATACAAGTTCCCAGGTCAACAAAAGATCATTATCTCTAAGAAGTGGGGTTTCACCAACTTAGACAGAGCTGAATACGTCAAGAGAAGAGATGCCGGTGAAGTTAAGGATGATGGTGCTTTCGTTAAGTTCTTATCCAAGAAGGGTCCATTAGAAGACAACATCAGAGAATTCCCAGCTTACTTTGCTAAGGCTTAAGTAAATCTCTTTATATAGTTTCCATACATATTTAAGAATTTTATTTATACCTTTTTTTTAAAAAGTTGTTTTTTGTTATGATATAAAAGTGCACTACTGACATGTGGAATTGGCAAAGTAAGGAAGGCATGAGAACTTTGATGTTACGTATGAATTGCAAGCGTTACCTTGCTAACGTGCCAAAGTTTGACGATGCAGAAATCTTAGCGACTCGCCTAAACCAAGGGAATTTCAAATCATCAAGGAGGTACGATACGTCGAAGGGCAGTAATGAAATTAATAATGAATACAGATCTGTGCAATACCAAAGGTTGCGTAAATTGAAGTATTGGGGTGGTGCTTTCCTTATTAGCAGCCTGGGTATAAGTGCTTTTTACTATGTCAACACCTCTAATCTTTTCAAGCACGATCAGGTCCCTTTAAATAACAATATTACAACCGTGCGCAAAAGAAAATACCCCCAGGTCAGTCCAGACGAGTTAAGTTTTGATATTCCTGGTCTCTATCTCTTTGGAGGTCAAAATCCAAATAGAAGATGGCTTGGAATACCGAAACGGGTGTCATTGTTCGATAACATGAAGTTAAGGGATGTTTGTATTACCGACAATGAGATTTACTACCTAGATCAAAGAGGTGATTTATATAAGGAATCTAATAATGAAGTACATCCAGTATTGAGGGATCAGGACTTGAAACATATTAAAATATCGAATGGATCGATATATGCGCTTAATGCGATGGGTGAAATACTCATAGTCCCAAAATTAGATTATTCAAAATATACGAATCGAAAGCGGTCCTGGTTGCTACCCTGGAAATTATATGAAGGTTACAGCTTTAAGCTTAATACTCACAATGTCTTCAATAAGAAGTTGGGAGAGAATAAGGTTATTCAGTTCGATACTGGAGAATCGCATTTACTACTGATATCCAATTTAGGGAAGGTTTACTCGTGTGCTACAACACCTTCACAAGATCTGAAAGGGGCAATAGGTATTCCAAACTTCTCAAATACCGATGGCGTCTCTGAACCGAACAAATTACAGGAGGTCGAATTGTTGAATTCGTATATTAAGAAGGGTAAAAATGATAAACAGTTTATTCAGCGTCAGTTCACGAAGATTGCTTGTGGTAATAATCATTCGCTTGCCCTTGACTCTACTGGTGAGCTTTTTACATTCGGTTGGAATAGATATGGCCAACTTTGTCTACCGATTGACTACGAAAATGAAATTGTTTCATATCCAAAACAGATTTCAACTTATAAATTTAGAGCTTTCTACGACATAGAACCGGGTACTGAATTTAGATTACATGTAACAGATATTAATTGTGGTTCAGATACTTCTTACGTGGGCGTAACTAACCAAGATGGAGAATCAAAATTATTTTCTTTTGGTAGCGGTAGCTTAGGCGAGTTGGCGAATGGTACATTCAAAGGATCGCAGCCAGAACCAACTACTATAAAGCTGAGTAGTGATGAGATTAACAAGATAGGTATTAAAAAAATTGTAACAGACTCAACTAGTCACCACCTTTTCATATTACTAAATGATGGTACTTTGAAGGCTTCTGGGTCCAATCAATCTGGTCAGCTCGGAAATTGGAAAAATTATAAGCTAAATAAGCCAACCGTTATCCCAGAAATTATATCGCAGGATCATATAGAGGAAGAATCCACTCTAAATCTTCATCAATGCCAAAATATTGCGGTAGGAAAAAACTCAACTTGTATATATTGGAACTAATCAAATGTTTATACTCTATAAATGTTATCTTGTTCTATTTTATTCTCTCTATATATATATGTAAATATATACATTACATTACTTCACCTTAACCATTTTAATACCAGATACATACCCAAGAACAATAAAAACAAACCAATCCAGAAGATTAACTTATCTTTAAATAATCTCTTGTTAATTTGTTGGATAGTTCCCTCTGAAACATTCAATGTTCTTAAACTATTTGTCATTTTGTCTTGAACTTTTGCTAAGATCTCGTTTTGATCCATTATGTCTTGTAAAGAGTTTTGACCCATCTCCAAAATATAATCTAGCTGAGAATTGCCTCTCTCAAAAATAGATTGTTCCTTTTGAAGACCTTGATACATTGGTAATGTAGTGTTGGAGGAGCTATTTTCTCTACCATATGAAGCTGAATCAGTATTACTGTGAATATTATTACGTTTATTCATTACAGAATCTTCACTAAAAGGATTTTCTGTAAAATTGGAAGATGAGCCAAACAATTGCGCACGAGGGTTTGATTCATTATATTGGGATTTTAATTCTTTAAATTTGGTAGAGAATTCTTCATGATCTTTATGCAAGGCAACTAACCTGGTTTCATATTTGGTTAAATCCTCATTTAGTCCATTCTTCTTCTGCTTATCTAAGTATTCACTATATTGTTTAATTGTCTTTTCAAAAGAAACCAGAGTCGCAGAGATAGAACCTTGTAAAGAAATAGGAGCAGTCAAAGAATCCTTTTCAAACCTGGCTAAATCGTTTTGTAATTGATTCTTTTGCTTTATAGCATGATTGTACAGTGCGTTCTGTGACTTGAAATTAACAACCCATAGTCAAGGTGTTAATTGAATGTTAGTATTAAGAACATTAACGACTCAAAATAAATCGATATTTGTTAATTTAAACATACCATGTCAAATAATCCCAGGATCAATAACCTTTAGTCCAACCGTCTAAATAACTCCCTAATGTTTCTTATCGAAACTCAAATCAATCATCTTTAATAGCGTTGAAACTTTCAGTTTTCATCGTTTCCTCAAGTAACGCGCTACGCGTAATAATCTACATTTTTCATCGCTGGTTCAATTAAAATTTAATTTTAAATGGCTGGTTGACAGCCAATCTGCAACTTTAAGACATGGAATCATATATATATTAGAGTGTATAGTTATTGTTTAGGATTTTTGTGTTACTTAAAGATCAGCATACGCAAAGGGAAAGTTAGATTGCTAGTAATTTAAATTAACTATAAAAGTAGCTAGAAGCAAGGCAACAATTATAAAGGGATAATAGCCATGAATAACCCATCTACTCCTCCAAGATCGAGATCAAAAGATACCGGCACCGACACATTTAACAGTGGCAAACCAGTTTTTTATGATAATAATGGTCCTCTGCCTCCTTTACCAAAAAAATTTTTAGGTCCACCAGCGACGCCACAAAAGAATACCACTCATGTAGCTCCAGTGACACCTTCGACTGTAAACCAAGTAACCAAAACTAGCACGTTTAAAAGTGGTCCTTTTTTGTTTCCCCCACAACAACAGACTTCCAGTATTTCATCACCTTTTAATGGATTAAAGTCACCAGAGTTTACCCCGTGTAGAAGAACTTCTATACCCAATATTGGTATTAATATTAATAATAATTGTAGTAATAGTAATGAGTCAGCTAGTCTAAAGAAAATTAGTAGGGTGCTGTTCCCAGCAGAGGAAAATAGTGATGAGGAAGTATCTAGTTTGTTGCCACCTAGTAGATCATTTAAAAGCATTGATGACTTTAAAACAAAGCAACAGAAAGTCAGTCCTGGTACTCCAAGTCACAAGATTACTACTTTTGAGCAATCACAAGATTGGTATAATAATTCAGGTAATCTGGACTCGTCGGATGAGGAAGAGGAGGAATCAGCTTTTATCAAAAAGACGACTTTACCTAACCCATTTCAATCGGATATTATCGCAGATGAAGAGACCAGAGCTGAAAGAAAAGCCCAACTCCTAAGAGAAAACCCAGATATTGAAGACACAATCACATATGTCAACAAAAGAGGTCAAGTCGTAAAGCAACGGAAACTGTCTGAAGGTGAGAAGGAAAGGTTTAAACCAAGAATGCTCTTTCAGGATGAATTACAAAGAAAGAAATAGTCAATACTACTAGCATAAATTACAAATTCAACTTATTATAAATTCAGGGAATCAAAGGAAAATAATCATGAAATGTCCACTCTAGTGGTAGTATATCACTTAGTCAATCATACATCTATATATATATATATTTATATTTATTCTACATTAGTTTAATAGAAAGCCTAATGGTTTAATGGTATCATATATCTACATATCTTTAGTACCGAACAGCAAAGTAAAGTGAAAAAAAAAAAAAAAAAAAAAAAAAGGAAAA
>PPOM03000367.1:342286-356452 GCA_003708925.3 Kazachstania martiniae
AAAAAAAAGAAAAAAAAAAAAAAAAAAAAAAAAAAAGGTACATATTCAGTACAGAATGAAGTTTCGTAATAGTTGAATTGACAGAAGATAAAAGGCAAATAATATAAGTAGAACGATGAAATTATTAAAGTGTCTGATCCTATATGGTAGCGTTGCAAGCGCCTGGGGACAAAAAAAGGAACCTGACACAGTTGAACTTTTGACTGAATATTCTTTGCCAGATATGGTTCATGCAAAATCTATTCCGGCCAATTGGGAACTTCAGGATTCAGCAAGCTTTACTGAAGGTAGAGTAATATTAACACCAAAAGAAGGTTCTAAAGGTTCAATGTGGTTACCTGCAATTAAACCTGCTACTGTACTTAAAGATGCATTCACATTAGAATGGACTTTTAGAAGTATTAATTTTGTAGGCACATCTCCTGGCGGATTATCCTTTTGGGTCTTAAATGAAGAAAAGCTACAAAATAAAGCCTTATACAATGGACCATCCAATTTTAATGGTATGCAAGTATTAGTAGATAACAACGGACGTCTGCATGACAGTATAAAAGCCCAATTGAACGATGGTACGGAAGCATTCAGCAGAGAAAAGATAAATGTAAATACCTTTGCATCTTGTTTGTTGAATTATCAAGAGTCAGCAGTTCCACTGACTGTTAGGTTAACGTATGATAGTAAGGATGATCATTTTCTGAAATTACAAATAGATAACCGGGTCTGTTTTCAGACTAGAAAGGTTAAATTTGATCTATCGAAGCCATTTAAATTTGGTGTTTCAGCTGAAAATTCTAAGGGGAGCCCAGAGTCTTTTGAGATATTGAAGATGAAGCTTTACAATGGTGTCACACAAGAATCACTAATCCCAAATAGTAATGCCATGTCACAACCTCAAGTGGTCGCCAAAGTGATTGATGAGTCGACAGGAAAAGAGAAGTTGATAAGTAAGGAGGAGTTGGATGCCTCCAAGTCAAAGCTAACCAATTATCAATTATATAAGAAACTGGATAATATTGAAGGTAAAATTATTGCAAACGATATTAAAATATTAGAGGATAAAATGTCAGAGATAATTAGGGTTCAAGATGGTTTGAATAGTTACATTAGCCATCTTAATGCTATTTTAGATAGAAGCAAAAATGCGGATGGTGACAAAACGGAAGCAAATAAAGATGCTTTCAAAGATTTTTTCTCTGTTAATGAAAAATTAGAAGCTTTATTAGATGAACAACAAAAAATTCGTGAGATTACTAGACATGGAAATAGCGGAACACTTGGTTCGCAAGCAATAGATCAGATAGCAGCAAAATTGCTAGTATGGTTGGTTCCATTGGGTTTAATAATGGTAATCCTTGCCTATTATACTTTCAAGATTAATCAGGATATAAAAAAAACTAAACTTCTCTGAAGTATTCTTTATTTATGTGTGTATATATATATGTATGTATGTATACCATGTAATTCATTAAAAATTGTTTACAGCACAATTATTATATTTTTGATACGGATTGTCGGGATATGCAAACTAAATATTAAGATAAACTTTGAATGTACACAACAAAAAGTTATTTAGATTTATCTACATAGAATAAACAATAAAACATCTAGTGTTGCCATAAATACCGTGTGACTTTTCTCATTATACAGGCTAATCTATAAAACTTAGTTCTCCGATTTGACTTTTGTAATTAATTTACCTCTGTTGGCCCCAGAAAATAAACCTTCCCAAATTAATGGGACTTCTTTAAAGTTTTCACCAGAGGCGTCTCTTATAGTTGCTGAGTTGGAAACATTCAATGTACCAGCCTTGATCATTTCACCCAGTTTTTTGTAGGCAACTGGAAATTTATCGACGTTGTCCATTAAAAGGATACCCTTGAAGGTCAGTCTCTTTGTTAACACGGACATGTAGCCCTTAAAGACAAATTTTGTTGGGTCATTGTAACCACTAATAGAACCACAAGCAATAACTGTGCTTAATGGTTTAACGAGTTTCATGCTGAAATCCAAAATGTCACCACCGACATTGTCAATGAAGTAATCAACGGTGTTTTCTCCACCAGCAGCTTTTAACAACTTTGACTGGAAATCAGAATCTTTATAATCGACACCAACAACGTTGCTACCGAAGGATTCGACATATTTTACCTTTTCTGAGCCACCTGCAATAGCAATAACCTTCTTAGCCTTAAAGACATTTACAGCAATTTGAACACAAACAGAACCAACAGCACCTGCCGCACCTGAAATTAAGAAGGTCTTTCCATAATATTCTTCATTTTCTTTCATCTGAGCATACTCATAGAAGATGAAATAAGCAGTCAAAGCCGTACCACCTAAGACAGAAAGATACCACCATAACTCCTTGACATTTTCTCTTTGAATGACAGTTGTTTCTCTAGAGGCTCCTTCTGAAATTACAATATGAGTCGTCCAGCAAACTCTGGCGCTTACAAAATCACCAACTTTATATTGCTGACTTTTGGAGGCAATTACTCTACCTAAACCTCTTGCTGGAATTGGTTCACCCACTTCACATCCGGGGGCGTAATTTTTATCTGCACTAATTATCCAAAATTTCTGTGCTGGATCATTCGAAATATATAAAGTTTCCACTAAGAAATCACCTTCTGCTAAATTATCTGAATTGATGTTCTTTTCGATCAATTCAAAACTTGCATTTGGACTGTCAAAATCGTAGTTAAAAGGTGTTGCGGGAGGAGTAGGCGTTTTTAGAACCCATTGTTTTGCATTGACTTGAACCATATTTCTGTATATATATTACTGCTTTATTCAGAACTTTTACAAGATTAGTTTTTAAACCATTAATAACAAGATATCCTTCTTTATATAGAGCTTTTTAACCAAGTAACTTAATTTTTTCATTCAGAAGGTTCTTCTTTTCCGTGGAATGGCGCTCTTACCTAAAGGGAAAAACCTTTAAATTTGTTCCTTAGAATCGATCTTCGGTGTTTGGATTTAAATCACCAAAAATGTATATAGCAGAAAATACAATACCTACAGGTGGTAAGATCTGACGATACTGTCCACAAAATACCGGCATTAGTGGTGACCAGTAATACTTGCTCTATTTTAAAAAAAATCCGGTTTTATCAGACAGATTATCTTTAGCCCTCTAAATAAAGTACATAACAAAACTTTCTCTTTTAAGATATATGAATTTCTTCCGCGCAACATGCTTCCAATTAGCTTACGTAAGAAAATAATTTGTTTGCACAGTTTAAATACCACGGAATCCTCACAATATCCTACGAGAAATAATTCGTAAGAGTTGGAAAGACCCATGATATATCACAAATAAATTTCTGAAAATTCTGATATATTCAACAAGTAAGAACTAATTCAAGCTTATATATTCTTATAAACGAAATATCTCATAAGAAGGAGCTTACATGTCTCAAATAAGTCCATCACTACCCCGGATTACAGTTAACCGGTCAATAATGATCAAAAAAATAGTCCCCTTATTGATATGCAGTAACCAACTTGAAGCAAAAAGAAAAAAAACCGTTCTAAACGTTGACAATATTCTGCTTCAATATACAACCAAAGCCTTAGTAGTTGGTGATTTATACTACTCCACATCAATACTAAACTCTCCACACCAATACTAAACTCCTTGATGAAACTAAGTACAGCGTAGCAAAACAAGACTTATTTCAGGAAGTTCCGACCTCGGCGAAATTATGACATTCCGCAGCATCATCCATCTAATACGCCGCAATATAGTTTGCAATTTAAAACGAAACTCTACTTAAAATAACCATCACTTTTCTTTCTGCAATGAATTATCAAAGCATCTAATCTCATTTAAACAGAGTTCCATATCATGTTAACAAGATTCTCCTTTGCTTTCTCGTGGAATGAAGAGTTATATGTGATATTCTAGTTTCTTGTATCTGTTTGTAATGTATCTCTCGAAGCATATTCCCCTTCTTAATGACTTCGGCTATATCCCTATGTAAGATTTGGCAGCCTTTGTGGAGGTGGAGGAGAGGGGGGGTAGGTCGCTCTCTCCCTCCAATCAAGCTTACGTTAGGTTTGGCTGATCTGTTGTGTTGGTTCATTTTATTGATGGCAATTCTTGTTTCTTAGTGTAGTGGTGTGGTATAAATCTAAATGGGCTTGTCTCACCCGAAGTCTGCCGTGCGAATGTTTCTTTGTGCGGGTTGCTGTATTCCGCTGTTCGGCGAGCGTTGACCGCATTTCAAGGCCCCACTTTCGGTTGACGGTTGGCCGTCCAGCAATTATGAGCATTAAATTAAAATTTGTGATAGGGTTTGTCTCTATGTATGTGACAGTCACTATAGCATGACAGTTATGGGGTATATACGTCCACGATCTTAGTATTAAATGCAAGAGTAGATATTAATAGTAAACCGAACTTGTTACTGGGAGGTTGTGTCTATGTACGCTGGTTTGTCAATATGTATGCCGGTTTATGCTAGGCTGTGGGTTCTATCAAAACAAAAGAATGAAGGAAAACATACATGAAATGTATTGGGAAAAAAGATGGGGAAAGTAGATCATAAACTACAGGTTTCTGATTATAAATTTTCTAAATATTTTATTATAAATATGATGCCTTTTGTCTTTTATTATACCAATTATAGATCAGTTTTCTTTCTCATTTGTTCTATATTCTAAATAATAAATCATCAAGTACTCACAAAACAAACAAACATGAGTAATAATATTGCAGAAAAGACTGCAGAAAATAATTTGTCTCTATCTGATACAGACTCACATTCTGTATTATCTGCTCAATCCAATAAAAATGATAACGATGAGCTAAAAGATTTCGGCTCTAACAACGATGAAATAGTTGGAGCTGAAATGCCTAAAAAGGCTATTGGTGAATACATGACCATTTCAATCTTCTGTCTTATGATCGCTTTTGGTGGTTATGTCTACGGTTGGGATACCGGTACCATTTCTGGTTTCGTTAACCAAACTGATTTCTTAAGAAGATTTGGGCAGAAGAAAAAAGATGGTTCTTACTACTTATCTAAAGTGAGGACAGGTTTAATGTTAGCTATTTTTAATATTGGTTGTGCTATCGGTGGTTTGGCTTGGTCAAGATTGGGTGATATCTACGGTCGTAGAAAAGCCTTGGTTTGGGTTACCATTGTATATGTCGTTGGGTTGATCATTTCTATTGCCTCTATCGATAAATGGTATCAATACTTCATTGGTAGAATTATTTCAGGTCTAGGTGTCGGTGGTATTGCTGTTTACTCACCAATGTTACTATCTGAAGTCGCTCCAAAACATTTAAGAGGTACTTTAGTCTCCTGTTATCAATTAATGATTACTTTAGGTATTTTCTTAGGTTATTGTACTAATTATGGTACTAGAAACTACTCTAACTCTGTCCAATGGAGAGTTCCATTAGGGTTAGGTTTTGCATGGGCTTTATTTATGATTGCTGCCATGTTCTTTGTTCCAGAATCACCTCGTTTCTTAATTGAAGTCGGCCAAATTGAAAATGCTAAACACTCTGTTGCACAATCTAACAAGTTATCTGTAGAAGATCCTTCTGTTATTGCTGAAGTCGAATTCTTAACTGCAGGTGTTGAAGCATCAAAAGCCGCTGGTAATGCTTCTTGGGGTGAGTTATTCTCTCCAAAGGGTAAAATTTTACACAGAGTTATTATGGGTATTATGATTCAAACTTTACAACAATTAACTGGTGCTAACTATTTCTTCTTCTATGGTACTACTATTTTCCAAGCTGTTGGTATGAATGATGGTTTCGAAACTTCTGTTGTTATTGGTGTTGTTAATTTTGTTTCTACTTTCCCTGCAATTTATCTTGTTGATAGATTTGGTCGTCGTACTTGTTTACTATGGGGTGCCTGTGGTATGATATGTTGTATGGTAATTTTTGCTTCTGTTGGTGTTACTGAATTGTGGCCTGATGGACCAAGTCACAAGGAAATTTCTTCCAAGGGTGCTGGTAACTGTATGATTTGTTTCACCTGTTTCTTCATTTTCTGTTTTGCTACTACTTGGGCTCCATGTGCTTATGTTATTGTCTCTGAATCTTTCCCATTAAGAATTAAGGCTAAGGGTATGTCTTTAGCTACCGCAGCTAACTGGTTCTGGAATTTCTTATTAGGTTTCTTCACACCATTCATCACCGGATCTATCAATTTCTATTACGGTTACGTTTTCATGGGCTGTTTAGTCTTTGCATGGTTCTATGTCTTCTTTTTTGTTCCAGAAACAAAGGGTCTATCGCTAGAAGAAGTTAATACCATGTGGGAAGAAGGTGTTTTACCATGGAAATCTTCCTCTTGGGTTCCACCAAACAGAAGAGATTCTGATTATGATGGTGACGCCTTAAAGCACGATGATATGCCAATGTACAAGAGAATATTCTCTAAATAGGGTAATTGTGAATTTTAATAATTAATTTTTCCACCTCAATTTACCTCATAAAATATTAGTGTCCAGATAAATGATCACTATATTTTTATAATTTTTATGTAATGATTTTTTCTATCATTTTTAATTAACGAACATATCATAGTTTTTGACAATACCTAACTTATTTAACATCAAAATATACTTCGAGAAAAGTTTTCTCGGGCAAATATATAAATAGATAAAAATTCACAATCTCCTAAGATTTGTGACAACACCATTTTCTCAGATCAAGAAATGACTTAAGGTGAAATGCAATCATGTTAACATTAGTTAGTCAGTTGACTACAATGTACTATATGGTTCATCATTATACTACTTTAGTACATTAATTTTTCCATAACTTTTTGTCAGGATATTTTTTGGAAGTACTCATTGGGAACTTCAACTTTATTTACAATAAATATCTGTTACTGTTTTGGTAAATCAAGATTGTTCGTAATTCATACTATTTCGTTTTGAAATGCCTTGGATTGGGTAATGGTATTAGTTTCGTTCTGAAATTATTTTATATCATTATTGAGAACATCGAAGAACTTTAAGAGTTGAGAAAGGTAAATATATATTTATCATACACATCTTTCTCATAGTAAAGCACTTCACACTTTTTTTTATAGTATAGCTTGAAGTATATAAGTTAACCTCATTAGAAAGCTAGAATTGGAGCTTTATTTTGATATATGTATAATTCACGATAAAATCAATTGGTAACTGTAATGACTTGCTTTAGTTTTCATTACAATGAACTTCATTAAACCTTTTTAACGCAATGAGGGAACCATGGGATTCGCTAACGATATTGATCAGAAAAGAAGCTAATTAAACAAATAAGGATAAATGACGGTGAATTTAAAATTAAATTACCATGACATTTAGTATACTGTCCAACTTCGGTTAAATCAGGTCATCTCTCCAGCTATTCTGCTTCTAAGATCTTGGTAATTTTACTTATGAGTTCCCAGCTCATAAGGTTCTGTGAACTGGATCAATTCGTAATATCTTCAAACCCACTTTGGTTCAGAACATCCCTATACTTTAAAAATATAAGAGGAAAAAGTACCCTAAGAATTAGAATACATTAACATAGTGAATATCACTAAGCGCTGCATGGTTTATTTCGAATTAAAAACATATGTAGAAGATCTAAAGACTTATCCTTGCAGGTCATTGAAAGGAAAGAGAAAAATTTAATATATTACTAGTTGAGTACATTCCCAACTGCAGACACTTACATACATTAATTATAAATCACTAAAGAAGTAGTGGAGATCATTACTTTTTAAAAGATCCTCCCAAGCTGTATTATAATTAGCCCAAAATCCGTCTGTAATACTTTGCACAAAGTCTGGGTCTTGATTAAGCATTAAACTTTCACAGCCAGCTTGTTCGTAGGAACTATTAACAATTGACGAATTTGTTCTAATGGCTTCATTTTCTCGTATTTTGTCCTGATTCAAAACAGACGTACTGTCATGCAATGCATCCACATGCCATTGAACAGGGTTCTCAATCGGTTCTGATACATATGAAATTGCAGCTGGTTTATTCTCGTGTTTCCTTATTTGCTTTTCCGCTTGACATTGTTTATCTTTTTGAACTGGTTCGTAAGGGCTGGCATAAATATCTTGTTCGGCCTGCAAAATCCATGAATCCTCTGCAAGAGCTCTATACTCTAGCACCTTACTCAAAATGGTACGATAAGTCTTCTCCATTGCAACAGCTGTAATATGAAACTTTGATCTACTCATAATCTCCTTAAATTGAGAGTCCTCCTGTTTTGTCCATGAATCAAAAATCTCACAAAATTTTCTAAATGCTGCAACTAAAGAAACATCATCTACATGCTTCCTCTCGATTGTGTCTAAATCCCATTTAGAATTCTCATCGCTTTTGAATATCAATAATTTACTATCGAATATCGTTAATTTGAAATATAACATCGCACAAAAAACACTCATATTCCTGTGAAACATCCCCTTAAGCAAAGGAACAGATAATGACATATATGGCGTGACATCCTTACTGCCTTTAGTAAACATAGAATAAAATTGTCTCTTATCCATTCTAAAGCACTTTGAGGTAACCGCTGTCATCATTGCAAATGAAAGTAAGGCAATATGTAAAGTATGAATTTTCAATTCTGTATTTCTCTCTTTGAAAACAGCAAATCTCAACGAACAAAACGTAATTAAAAGGGATAAACAGTTTCCTAATAATGATATATCATCTATAGAAACATGATCTATCAAAACGTCGTTGGTGAAATAAGACATAGGTAAAAATTCTTTATTTATAAAGTGAGTTACAGCACTGAAATATGTTTTTAAATTTGGCACACCATATGCTGAACATATTTCGTACAACATTGGCATCGCCATCCGTAGAAATCTCATGGTCTTCCGCTGACTTATCTCACTTTTACTTTCATTCTCTTGTGCACAGTTCATATATTTATCTTCAAATGTAATAGATGTCAAGCAAGGAAGTTTTCCAAACTTGAATGACGTTTGGAAATCTATTAGAACTATTTGGCACCGTAAGTTTTCGATTGCACTTATATTACCACTATAACCAATTATATTCTTATAGTTTGAGGTATCCCCATCCAAACCTAAACTCTTGGTACAACTTATAAGTAAATCAGTTAATGTTATTAAATCAAGATCTTCCTCTTCCATCCCGAAGAGTTGGATGTAGTTGTATCTTAATAATAAAAACTGTGCACGCTCCAAGAAACAGACATTTTCAGTAATAAACCCTGTGATAAATATTATAAATGCTTCAATAGCGGATGGTAGTCTTCCTCGATAAAATGTTATTGCTAGGATCATAAAAATTACACCTACTTTATAATAATTATTTTCAGTATCTGTCAAAAGAAAACATAGTTTAATACCTGCTTCCGATGATTCCCCTGGTTTAAAGTAAGTGTAAAAGTCATTTAAAGTTTTGTTTCTGTCCAATGTTTTCGCCATGCCGTATATTTCACAGTTAACCGGGTTGAAGAACATTTCTAATAGTTCCTTGCACTTTTCAAAACATGGTAATTCATTTATAGCATTAGCCAACAACGTCTTATTGGAATTAAATTCCCCTTCAAGTAATTTCAATTCTCTTTTTGAAGGAATATAGGCATTTCTGCCAAATTTCTGTCTTTCAGCTTGGACTTTATTCCAAAGTTCGTTAAATTTTTCACTAAAGCCTCTACCATTAATATTTAAATATGTTTGAATAGCTGTTGGACCAAAACTTACAGATTGACCAGAAGATTTAACCTCTAAGAATTGGAAATTGCTAAGTACATTTCTCGCCCTGCCTTGTCGTCTATCCTCCTCAATATTATCCCCATGTGTTAAGAAAGAGTGATATCTACTCGAAAAATTACCTTCTTCAATATCTATTACATTTGCTAAGGATTGGTACTTTTTGATTGATTCTAATTCTTTTTCGAGATCTTTTATTCTTAGTAATAATTCAATATTCGGTGTCTTGTCAAAAAGTATTTTTGTCTCTATAGCATGATCTAAGTCCTCAGTATAGATACATTTCGTAAGCTTTCTCGTTTTACAAGTTGTACAGATAGGTCTCTCCTGGTCACATTTAAGTTTTCTTTGACGACAGAAGGCACACGATGTGATTGGCTTTCTCTTCTTCTTTAACTTATTAATATTATCTAGCTTATTAACTTTTCCCAGCATTGCCAAAAAAAACTTGTATTCAAACTAATTTCAACTAGATACACTTGGAATGTTAATGTATTTTATAGGCATTCTCATATTACTATTTATCTTGTATTATTGTACCTTTTTAACATATAAAAATGTCACCTCCGGTTTATTCCGTTAAATAAGATGTTTTCTTCACTTCCCAATTTTCATGTGGAACAAATAAGTTTGACGGTTGCTTAGGAAATCATCAATTAGTAAATGTTTGAATGTTTCCTTTGTTACTTAATTCAAAATATCCTCTCAAAACAGTGTGTCCATTTCACTATTATTATTGATCTTTATTATTTTCCATCGATCACTTCGAATTTTAGTTGATATCAACTCGCCATGAGTTCAACATATCGCGTGAAGCAATCAGTGATTCGATTTGTTTATCGAAAGCTTACATATAGTCGAATAGTATTCTGTCTTATATCCTGCACTATCCTCATAAGTGTGCATAAAATTTATAATATTGACCATAATTTTTTATTAAATGTTGGAACTGATTCTAATACGTTTGTTAATGGTGCATTCGTTGACGGTATTTATAGGAGCACTATAAAGGAAGAGGACATACCGCGAGCCAGTAGAGTAAGGCTATCTAAAGACAAATCTGAACTATATAACACTGATGATATTAATGATGATTATAATACTTTTTTGCGAAAAATGCATAAACTCTCATCTCAGGAGCTATGTAGTCATCTCGTCTCTAAAATAAATGATGATACAATAAGTTGGTCGCATAGAAATATTGATTCAGATACGGAACTTACACAAATGGCTGAAAGAATAAGATTATACAATTATTGCTTTTTACAGGAGAGGTTGTCTTTGACTGAAAGTTTAGGTGCCGGTCAAGACCAGGCCAAATTTTTAAACCAAATGTTCCCATATCTAAAAGCAGATAATCATGGTGCGAATCTGATTACAAAATATAATTTATTAAACAATGAAAAAATAGAGTATGTGTTTAGCAACTCAAATGAAGAGCCTTGGTCAACTTGGATGGCTAATTCAAATGGTAGAGGTATTGTGACCACACTATCCATAACTGACATGGATTATTTTGCTAGATTTATTAGGGTGTTGGCTGAAACGAATAATACCCTTCCAGTGCAAATAATTTTAGCAGAAAAAGATTCGGTCAGGCAGATGTTTGACTTGGTTCTACACGAAGCAACAAAGCAGAAACAAGCAGTAGAGATCATTGATTGTTCTGATGTACTAGATTTTAATTTTATGAACTCAAGTGTTAGCGGGTATTTAAATAAATGGATAGCAACATTATTCAACAATTTCGAGGAATTTGTTTTTATTGATGTTGATGCTATACCATTTATACCTGTACAAGACTTTTTTGAGATCAAAGGTTTTAGACAAAGAGGTATTCATATGTATCGGGATAGGGCTATAAATCACGAGCATCTCTCTGAAACTTGCATATCATCATTTTATCAAACAGAACCATCTTATGAGGAAGGACTTCTGCTTAACGTTAAAGCAGTTTTTGGACTGGATACTCACATATTAGAAGGTGAACAGACATCAGTAGAGAGCACTATATACAGCAATTTTTTTCACGATCTAAACCATCATCAAGTTGACAGCGGTTTGGTTGTAATAAAAAAAGTCCCTGAAGTTTTTGGTGGTCTATTATTGTCATTTCAACTCAATCTGGCAAGAATAATATCTCATTGTGTACATGGTGATAAAGAATTTTTCTGGATAGGACAATTAATGGCCGGTAATAGCTATTCGATTGATCCAATAGGACCTGGGGCATTAGGTGGAATCTATGAAATAGACGCAGATAATATAAAGAATGGTGTACAATTTGGTGTATGCTCGACCCAGATAGGACATTATAGCTTTAGTAAAGGATTACTATGGGTTAATGGCGGACTAAAAATATGTAAAAATCCGATTGCAGCTGAAAATGATTTTCTTGAATACTATGACTTTATGAGTGAAAGATATGGAAGCATTAACAGGCTAAGGGATATCTATGACAAACCTTTATATATTGATGGTATCATAATTCCGGATGTTCAAAGAGGCTCATGGATACAGACACGAGAGTGCTCTAAGTATAGATTTTGTGCCTCTGTAGAAGTTTCAATAGATTATAAAAACGAAGTAAACAGTCAAGTAGTTCACTTTACAGAAATTCAAAAACATAAATATAATTACCTGGCTGGTGTATGGAGTGAAAATTTCACCCATTGAGATGATAAGCACCGATATTTCAGTTGAACTATTTGAGATTTTGGCAAGCATATAGATCGTAGAAGAACATGTATTTAAAACTATCAAAAAAAATTGAAATATGATAGAATACCTTGTGTTATCTAAATTATGCAGTTTTTCTCTCCAACTGCTTGGCGAGATGGTATGCGATATATAATTCGAGAAGTCCTCTTTACACAACTTTTTTTAATGAAAATTATTGAAATAATAAGATTAAGTTATTTCTGTACTGTTTAAGCGATAATGTCCCTTCCTCTAATGCATAGGCCTTCTGATTCTTTTATGAAAATCAGCTTTATTTATTTTGAGCGTAGTTGGTTAGAAATATTAAAAGAAATTCAAAATACAACTTTAATAGATCGATAAGAGAAATATATTTCATATAATTTTATAAACTGAAAACAATTACATAATATTTATTGTTATACTATCTATCATTTTTATTTATGTTAATCTACATAATGACCAGGGTATTCTCAGCTATATTATTAGAATAACAAATAAATAGACAAGGCTGCAATAACAGTTGTTAGGTTAATCAAGGTGTTAGATGCACCATTGGTAGACTGAACAGCAACGTGAGGAGCACTACCAGTAGTAGTTAATGGTTTTCCTTGTTCTTCAATAGTTGCAGTACTGGCTGAGCCGGTCAGTGTCTTCGTTTGAATAGTAGTTGCAGATGATTCAGTTGTGGAAAGATCTGCTGGACTAGCTGAGGATTGAACAGCTGGAGATTGAGCAGCTGGAGATTGGGCAGCTGGAGATTGAGCAGCTGGAGATTGAGCAGCTGGAGATTGGGCAGCTGGAGATTGGGCAGCTGGAGATTGGGCAGCTGGAGATTGGGCAGCTGGAGATTGAGCAGCTGGAGAGTCTGTCTTGATACAACCGCCAGCACAGCTAGTGATAGTAACTAGAGTGTCAGAGATTTCGGTTGTGTAAGTGGTGACATCCGGGGTGACTGCAGTCACAGTTGGATTGACTGTAGATGAAGTGACTACAATATTATGTTCACTATCGGTAGCACAATAATATGTGACAACTTCTGTTAGAATTTCTGTCTCAGTTGTGATAATGTTAGTAGATGGAGCTGGAATTAGAATTGAAGAAGAACTTGATAAAAGGTATGTGGCTTCCGAGGTAGATACTTCACCATTCTCAGCTGTTTCTGGACAGTACGTTATGTATTGGGTAACAAGTGCACCATCAACTGTCACAGTTGTGGTGTAACCAGACCCAGCTTCAGCAGAAGAAGAAATAGAAGACATGGAGGACGAATAAGTAGAGGAAGTCATGGTAGATGAAGTATTTGTAAACTTGGTGAAAGTTATGTTAGAAGATTGTGATAGAGGTGTAGCTGAAATGTGGGTAGAAGAGCCTGAACTGGTGGATGGAACTTTAGCGCTAGCATCTAATGAGTTAATTGAAGAGGATGTTTTAGAAGAAATAATCAGAGAAGTCTCGGAGGTAGCCTTGGAAGAAGTTTTGGAAGAGGCTTCAGAAGATATTAAAGAAGATGATAAAATTGCAGTACTAGATAGTGTCTTGGAACTAGGATCTGAGGAATGTGATAATACTGATGAAGATGCTGAGCTTGGAATAGTAGATGGTGTCTTAGCACTAGCATCTACCGAATGAGACAAAGCAGATGAGGAGGTGGAAGCTGATGCTGAAGTTGGAACAGTAGATGGTGTCTTAGCACTAGCATCTACCGAATGAGACAAAGCAGATGAGGAGGTGGAAGCTGATGCTGAAGTTG
>PPOM03000369.1:0-84727 GCA_003708925.3 Kazachstania martiniae
TTAACACCACCTCTTCTAGCTAATCTTCTGATAGCTGGCTTAGTGATACCTTGAATGTTATCTCTAAGAATCTTTCTGTGACGCTTGGCACCACCTTTACCTAAACCTTTACCACCTTTACCTCTACCGGACATTATTGATTATATATTATTGTTGGTTTCTTATACAAAAGCAATAAAAAAACAAGATGTAAGATATTATTGTCCATTGAATATTTTCTATTAACCATTCATCCTTATATATATATGTGTGAATCCAGGTTACTAAAAATGAAATCTGAAAATTGCATAACACATCAAAACAACAAAAAAAACACGATCAACAACGCCATTGAGAAAACAAGGGCATAATTCTAGTAAAATTATGTCCTGTTCCATTAATTTCACGTCAAATTCAAGACTATCAATTATTATCTCTTAGTATGTGAATCACTGAGTATTTCAATTAGAGCTATAATTGTTATTATTACTGCTCTTATTATCGAGAATTTCTCGCGTTTCGTGTCTTTAACGAAGAAATTGGAACGGGTACCATATAATTAACGCTTTGATGCGCGAAATTTGAGGAACGTCTTACTTTTAAAAATGACAGTAACTAAATCTAATTACATAGCTATAATGTGCTATGCATCGAGGGATTGATAAGTTAAATTGATAGAATAGTTTCTAGGTAATTAGTTTAGAGTAACAGATGTACTGTAAATTTCGCATCCTAGTTTAAGAAGTGAAAGTTTCAAAATGGGAAAGGTCTAGGATGGCGTTTTCGTTGACCTTGTTTATTTTGTTTTAGTTTAACTTTCAGTTTCTTTATTCAGATTTATTTGAAGTTTCAAGTATTTAAGCATGCATGGTTTATACAGTATTCTGGAATAGTTTTTCAGTTTATTTTACAATATATACTATTTCTTTATTTTAATTTTAAAGAAACCATCACATATCAACAATGGCTAGAACCAAGCAAACAGCTAGAAAATCCACTGGTGGTAAAGCTCCAAGAAAACAATTAGCTTCCAAGGCTGCTAGAAAGTCTGCTCCATCTACTGGTGGTGTTAAGAAGCCTCACAGATATAAGCCAGGTACTGTTGCTTTAAGAGAAATTAGAAGATTCCAAAAGTCTACTGAATTATTAATCAGAAAGTTACCTTTCCAAAGATTAGTTCGTGAAATTGCTCAAGATTTCAAGACTGACTTAAGATTCCAATCTTCTGCTATCGGTGCTTTACAAGAATCTGTCGAAGCTTATCTAGTTTCTTTATTCGAAGACACTAACTTAGCAGCTATCCACGCCAAGCGTGTTACCATCCAAAAGAAGGATATTAAGTTAGCCAGAAGATTAAGAGGTGAAAGATCATAAGTTTAAAGATATTGATTATCTTATTCATTCTGTTCTTTTAATATTTTAAACAAAACTAACCAAACAAGAAACCCCCAATCACATATGATTTATGTTGTACTATTACCAATTCATTTATGTATCTATTAAAACCCCAGATGTTATATATAAATGTAAAACCCAATTTATATCATTTTAAAAAATATAATACTCATTTAGAAAGTCGATTTTTTTTAAGTCATTAAGATTCAGATTTACCCTTAAGGGTTTGTTATAAGGTAATAATTGGCAAATATAAAAATTAAACTACACTAATAAACAAACATAAGTACGTTAACATGGCAAACACATCAATATTAAAGAGAGAAACAGGTAAAGGTGATCGTTCGCCTATGAACAATGTCTATGAAATCACAAGTACTCCATTTCCTGCCTTGGTTAATGCTTTCATGTTGGTAGCAACACCATTAGTCTCACCACAAACCGAGGCACCTGCTGCTGTAACTACAAAAAGTAGATTCCTATTAACTAAACTTGGGTCCCAGAGTACCAAAGTTGGGCTGAGTTCTAAAAATGCTCTTCTTTTTGGTGCAGCACAAGCTGCAGGTGCCTGGATGATTCACGATAAAGATTTAGAAGATGCAAGTGGATTTTTAATGGCTTGGTCGTCTTTGTTCCTAATAGTTAATGGTAAACAATCATTGCAAGCTTTAAAGTATGGGAGAGTTTGGCCTTTGTCATTATCAACAGTCGCTGTAGCCAGTTCATTAGTGTACGGAAAGAGATTCATCTCTGGGGGTTTCCAGTAATTTTTTCTGCTCTATAAATACTTCTAAAATATAACTGATATGGTTAATATATATATATATATATATATATATATAATATATATTCAATGCAACATGTATGAATGTAAAAATCTATAATAAAGAGATATCTAATTTTGCAATGACTAATCGACAAGTTGTAATCCACATTTTTCAGTCGCTAAGACAAATATTAGCCTTTGTCGGTTTAGCGATGATTTCATTTAAAAAGATATATAAATGCATTATTGGAGATCAAATTTCTAAAACAAGGAACTACAAAAGATTGAAGTAAAATAAAAAGCTGACAAATATAATAAATAAGGCATGCACCCTACTTCAACGGTTAGATCATCATCAGTTAACCTTGTGAAAACTATTGTTGGTGCTGGTTTACTCGCTATCCCATACGCATACAGAAATGATGGCTTATTAGTTGGAATATTATTGACATTATTAGCTGCTATTACTTCAGGTTTTGGTCTTTTTGTACTCGGAAAGTGCTCTAAGACCCTAATTAACCCAAGAAATTCATCTTTTTTTACTTTATGTATGTTGACATACCCTTCATTATCGCCGTTATTTGATTTAGCAATGATTGTTCAATGTTTTGGCGTAGGATTAAGCTATTTAGTTCTTATGGGTGATATATTTCCTGGATTATTTGGTGGTGATCGTAATGTATGGATTATTGCATCTGCATTGGTGATTGCTCCACTTTGTTCTTTAAAAAAGTTAGATCACTTAAAATATTCTAGTGTCCTAGGTTTGGTTGCGTTGGCATATTTGGCGTGTTTAGTCTATGGTATGTTTTTTGATACTCTTTTGAACCCAGTTGAAGGCAATCCATATCCAAGAGGTGAAATTAATTGGTTAAAGATCTATGATATTAAGGGTTTATTCTCTACTTTTAGTATTATTATTTTTGCTTACACGGGTGCTATGAATCTTTTCAGCATAGTCAATGAGCTAGAAGATAATGCAATGAAAAATATCACTGCAATCATTACTTATTCCATTTCAATTTCGAGTTTATTATTTATCTCTGTCGGAACTGCCGGCTACTTAACATTTGGAAGTAATACATTAGGAAACATTATGCTAAATTATGACCCTGAATCTATATGGGTTAATATTGGTAAATTTAGTTTAGCCTCTATGTTATTATTGTCGTTCCCTTTATTATTCCATCCTTTAAGAATTGCTGTTAATAATCTAGTAGTTTGGTTTGAAATGAATTATTCAAAAAAATCAGCTAATGGCTCAAACAGCCTACCTGAAGAAAATGAAACGCCAATAATTTTACAAGTCGAAGATGAGGAAGAAGGTGGAGAGGAAGAGATAATAGAGTCACCAGCCACACTGGGCGAAATAATAGGAGTGGCAGAAGAAACACCATTACCAGGTGATGAAGAATTGGCAACACCATTCCCTGATTCAAGATTTTATATAATAACTGGTTTATTACTATTATCGCTATACACACTTGCCTTAAGAGTAAGCTCCTTTGCTTTGGTCCTTGCTTTAGTTGGTGCAACCGGCTCTACTTCAATTTCATTTACATTACCGGGTCTATTTGGTTACAGGCTTATTGGTTCAGATTCTCTGGCGATTGGCCGTATGATCCCACGTAGTGATAGAATCTACAAGGTTTGTTCTCTGTTATTGGTTTACTTCGGTATTTCTGTCATGGTATTATCACTATATGTAACATTGGCATACGGGGCATAGCATCATAGGTTATTTATTTAGAGCGCTGCATGTATAATAATAAGTTACTGTTCTTTAACAAAAAAAAAATAACGATGTAAATAATAGTACAAATTCTATATTGTTCTTAGTAGGTGAGTGTGAATAGGGCTACCTCAATGGTCAACATTGGAATACCCATTTTATCTAGTTTAAATTTAATCGATATCGCTCATAATGCTGGTTGTCTATTAAAATCAATTAGACGGAGGGAAACATAACAAAGTAAACAAATCAAAAGAAGTGCTTTACTATAGATTACTGGATATCTTTAGTGGGAGAACCGACTAATTCACTTCCATAAACTAAAATTGTCCAGAATATATTACCCCAATTCCAGAATCCCCAAGCATCTACTATAATTTTTTCATCAGATTGGAACCACTTTTTGTTACAGCCCCACAAACATAATTCACTTTTTAATTCACCTGAATATTGCAATATCAAATGTGTATACATAGCAATTAGGATACATGGACTGTACCAATATAATACTTTCATTATTCTACGACTTCTCCTTGAGTCTCTAATATCTCTCCTTTGTAAAGCAGGGATAATCCTTGTGGCAGAGTAAAAGATTAGAATTCTAAAGCATAAGTTTATTACAACGGCTGGAGAAACAGATTCCGATGCCATTTTTAGAGTTAAAGACGACAGTTCACTTATAGAAAAAGGAACACTTAAGGTGAAATTTTTAGCAAATCTCCAAATTGGTTGCAGATAAAACCAAATATTTTGTGTCGAGAACACTGAAAGGTATGATTTATTGAAGTTTCCATTATACTTAGTTCTTGAAAGTACTAAATCCCAAATAGCCTCAGAATTTTTCAAAATAACCTTATGATAATATGTAATAATATCATCAGCCATTGGAATATTACCTTGGTGTGTCTGCCATACTTCTTTAAATAATTCCAGAATTTCATCGGTGGCACTAGTAGCCAATTTTGGTGAAATCTCATAAATGCAACGAACAATGTAGGCAAAAAATAGAGAACTTTCAATAACAGAACCTTTATCACTAATGATCCCATATAAACCAATACCACATACAATTGATAGAACAAAGCCTAGTAGAGAGGCTGTTTGGGCAGACAACTGCCAGATTGGTGTGACATATATTCTGTATAAATAGTATAATGAGACTGTTATAACACCACCAGAAGTCAATAGTGATGAAATAATCCAAATATTTGAATTTCTCTCATAATATAACCACCTATTTGTCTCACCGATAGCTTGAATTGCCAATATTGTAAAGAACCCTTCAGAAAGTGTAAAAAAGGGAGTCGAATGGGATAAGATATATTGCCATGGGTTAACAAAGTACCTGTAATAGTAATAGTATAGTACCCAATTTGACTGGCTAGAGGATATATTTTTTCTTAACACATTAGAAATTGAAGCTAATTCGATAGATGTACTATCTTTGATAACTTCATTGAACTCTTCGTAGGAAAATCCTGATAGAAATAAATACAATAATGATGCTATTATCAAATGCTGACAGTAATATAATAAACTGGTCAAAAATATGTAGACTTTACTACCGTTTCTTCTCGCAAGTATACTCAGAGTCGTGGATACGAAGTATATATTAAAAAGTGTCACTGTGAATGAAAGTCCACAATGCATACCTCCAATCTTAAATGAGATGGGTATTGAAATCAGTGTAAATAATAGATAAAAAGAGGCTGAGCATATCCTCAGCCCTTGCGAGAAACTTTTTGAAATTAATGTCATTGACAACAATTAGCCGTTGTAAAAGAATTATTTTGTATTATCCTATTTTGTCCCCCCACAGTAACACAAAAGATATCCCCAAACTGATCAATCGATGTGACTTTTTATATATATCGCTTGTTAAAATATCGCTATAATATTATTACTTTCAAACTATGCTGTAAACTACTATGCATCTTTTAAATCTCTTCTATGTAATCTATCAGATCTCTAAAGATCACAAACAAAAAATTCCTGGAAAATCTAGTATGTCGTACTTAGTGATGCTCAGTATAAATTTTAAATACTTTTTGAAAATGAAATTTTAATTGAAATGGCGATGAGATGAGCATTTGATAGATAAAGTGAACCAACAGAGTATATATTATATCGTGTAATAATGCCTATGCAAGTGGATATCCATAATGCAAATAATAGCATAAAGCAAGATGGTGCAAGAAAGAGAGGCAGAAAAGAATTGAGAACTATTAAAAGAACAACTGCGAAAAAACCTAAATTTGAAGAAAATACTGAGGATGCAGTTGAAGAGGAGAGTGAAGATGATGGAGAAAATTCTGAGCCTCTAAAAAATAGTGATGATGACGATGATGGTGAAGATGATGAAAGAAAGAAAAAAGTATATGGTGCATTGTTAACCATTTTAAAATCAGAGCATCCAGATTTAAAGAAGAAGAACAAAAAAAGACAACTTAAAACAAATGTTCCAGATGAAGAAGGAGAAGAAGAAGAAATGATAGAAGAAAATGAGGATGAACAGATTGACACTGCATTAGAAAAGTTTGCTGTTGATGAGGATGTGGAAGAAGAGGCTGGTGATGAAGAAGATGTTGATAGTGAAGATGAAAAAGACCCATTTGAGTCTCATCTCAACCAACTGCCAGAAGCTGATGTTGATAAACTTGATAATTGTTTTAAGAATAAACAAATTAAGTACAGATCTATCAAGAATACTATCAGTGAAAGGGAATCCGCAATTTATTCTAGACCTGTCGATATCAATATCACTAATATGAAAGTTGAGTCACCTGTCTTGAAATCTTCTATCCATAGTTATTTCTTAAAACAACGGTTGAAGATGCATAATGATTTAATGGATCCCGAACAGAATTCATTGACACCCTTACAAAAGTCACTTGTAGATCCAATGTTTCAATATAAAGATATACTTTATGAATATGAACAGTATGGAAAGGATGAAGATGAATACAGAGATTTATATGTATTACATGCATTGAATCATGTTTATAAGACGAGAGATAGAATTTTAAAGGATAATCAACGTCTTCAAGAAAATAAAGATGGTGAGTATCTAGATCAAGGGTTTACAAGGGCTAAAGTTCTTATTGTCACACCAACAAGAGATACAGGGTATCAAGTTATTGATAGAATTATAACCAAGTCAGGGATTGATCAGGTTGACAAAAAAGGTAAATTCAAAGATCAATTCTTAGATGAATCTTTACCGCCATCATCAAAGCCAAAATCCTTCCAGCATATTTTCAAAGGTAATACGAATGATTTCTTTGTTCTGGGGATGAAGTTCACCAGAAAAGCTATCAAATTATATAGTAACTTTTACCAATCTGATATAATTGTTTGTTCTCCTTTGGGGCTACAAATGATTTTAGAAAATACTGACAAGAAAAAAAGACAAGATGATTTTCTTTCATCTATTGAAATAACAATTATTGATCAGTTGCACTCGATTGAATACCAAAATATCTCCCATGTTTTCACAATTTTTGATCATCTAAATACAATCCCAAAGGAGCAGCATGATGCTGACTTCAGTAGAATTAGAATGTGGTATATTAATGAGCAAGCCAAACTATTCAGGCAGACCATGATTTTCACTAAATATATCTCACCAACTGCCAATTCCTTGTTAAACAAATGTCGTAATTGGGAAGGTAGATGGAAGAATCATAGAATGATTGAATCTGAAGACTCTGCCATTGGAAAATTAGGTTTAAGAGTAAGACAGATTTTTCAAAGATTTGATGTTATGGGCGGTTCCATTATTGATGAACCAGACTACAGGTTCAAATATTTTACCAGTGTAATTATTCCAGGTATCGAGAAATCACCTGGTTATGAGGATGGTATTTTAGTTTATATTCCTGATTATACAGATTACATCAGAGTGAGAAACTACATGAAGGATAAGACATCTTTATTGTTTGGTGATATCAATGAATACTCTGAACAAAGGCAATTAACAGCTAACAGAACTATTTTCTCACAAGGTCGTGTGAAGATACTATTATATACAGAGAGACTACACCATTACAGACGGTATGAAATAAGGGGTGTCAAGAGTGTCGTTTTCTACAAGCCACCATCAAATCCTGAATTTTATAATGAAGTAGTGAGGTACATTGGTAAAAATGCTTTTCTAGGAAATAGTGATTTAAATATTTCAACAGTTAGATGTGTTTACTCTAAACTAGATGCATTGAACTTAGAACGTATTGTTGGTTCAAAGAGAGCAGCTGTTTTGACCCATGCCCAGAATGAAACTTATGAGTTTAAGTAGTCACCATCAAAGGTATATATAACCGTATAGTAGGATTTAAAGTCTAATAAATAAACAACTTCAAAGTCTATTCCTCCGCAATGTAGCGGCGCGAGGAATAGAAAATATTTTAGAATTTAAGGAAGTTAACGAATAGTTTGAGCATTTACGAAGCTGAAGAAAGAAGGCCCTAAAATAAATCAAATGAAGATACAGACAAATGCTGTCAATATACTCGAGAGGACATCTGCTTATTTAAAGGCAGGTGTCATCACAGAAGCACCAGCATGGTATGATGTGGTTGCAAGCATACCACCAAAGACAAAGTTTTGTCGAGTACCGAAGTTCAAAAACCCAGCTAATGGGAAAGACCGCAGACAATCTATCGAGATTCCAATTGGTGTGGGTCATAATGGCATTTTCAAGACTAGGGCAAACACAAGTGACAAAAAAGTTTCTTCGAATGTATTATTTAAGCCACCGAAACTCAGTTACATTGAGGATGAAATAAGAAAGTTATTTTATGAACAACATCCATGGGAAAGATCTAGACCCAAGATTTTAGTGGAGAATTCCATGGATAATGATTATAACTGGAGCCATATATCACAACTTGGGAAACCTTTAGACGGTGAGAATGTCGTTCAGAGGTCGTTGTATCTATTGAAGACTAAAGAACAAGATACCTTAACAAATGCTTACAATCAAGCTAGGTTTGAATTCTACCGTATAAGGATGCAGCAAGAAATTCAGGAACAGGTAGCTCAGGAAGAGGCAGAAATGTTTGGCTCCGTATTCGGTCAAACAGCAATTGAGTTTGGTATAGGGAAGGAACAATCTGTAATTGAGACATGGAAAAGGAAGGCATTAAAAGAAACAGAATTATTATCAGCAAGAAGGGCAAATCCGTCAGAATCTTGGGGTAGTGATGGCAATGAGAAAACGTCTGACACAACTAAACAGGGCAGTATTGAAGAAGAAGAAATTGAAGAATTATATCTATAATGTTTTTATTAAGTAAAGCTTACCACAATAAACATATAAATATAATGTGTATACATGTAAATACAAATATCCAACAAAAATGACATTTAATTATTATATCAAGATCAGTCATAACTTATCATGACAAGTAGCAACATTTTCCACCTCAATATCACAATTTTTACTGTGGTTTCTAGGAATTCCGTTGGAAAAAAATGAAAAATTCCGAGCAATGACTAAAAGCAGGTTATACTCATCTATACAACGTGAATTATATAAACAGGTTGCACTCAACAATAACAATCAGTAAGTTATATTGTTCGTTAATTCATAATTGCTAAATTAGAACATCAAATTGTTTCAATAGAAATTCAATATTCACAGATAATAAATCTAATAATGTTAAGAACATCCGCTTCTAGAATAACTTTAGGTCGTCGCTTCGCTAGTACAGCTGCCCGCAAATCTTTAACCATTGGTTTAATTCCAGGGGACGGTATTGGTAAAGAAGTTATACCAGCTGGTAAGCAAGTTTTGGAAAATTTGAACACCAAGCATGGTTTATCTTTTGATTTCATTGATTTACAAGCTGGTTTCCAAACCTTCCTAGATACCGGTAAAGCCTTACCAGATGAAACTGTCCGTATATTAAGAGAACAATGTCAGGGTGCCCTGTTTGGTGCTGTTCAGTCTCCAACAACTAAGGTCGAAGGTTATTCTTCCCCTATTGTTGCCCTAAGAAAAGAAATGGGTCTATACGCTAATGTTCGTCCAGTCAAATCAGTTGAAGGTACACAAGATAGACCAGTTGATATGGTCATTGTGAGAGAAAATACTGAAGATTTATATATCAAGATTGAGAAGACATATATTGACAAGGCTACTGGTACCAGAGTTGCTGATGCTACCAAAAGAATATCTGAAATTGCTACTAGAAGAATTGCTACTACTGCATTAGATATTGCTTTACAGAGGTTGAAAACGAGAGGTCATGCTACTCTAACTGTTACTCATAAATCTAACGTTCTATCTCAGAGTGATGGTTTGTTTAGAGAAATTTGTAAAGATGTCTACGAATCTAATAAGGGCAAATATGGCGCTATTGAATATAACGAACAGATTGTTGACTCCATGGTCTATAGAATGTTTAGGGAACCACAATGTTTTGATGTAGTTGTTGCCCCAAATCTATATGGTGATATTCTGTCAGATGGTGCAGCAGCTCTTGTTGGTTCATTAGGTGTTGTCCCAAGTGCCAACGTTGGTCCAAAAATTGTCATCGGTGAGCCATGTCATGGTTCTGCCCCAGATATCGCCGGTAAGAATATTGCTAATCCGATAGCTACTATTAGATCTACTGCTCTGATGTTAGAGTTCTTAGGTCACAACGATGCTGCACAAGATATACATAGAGCTGTTGAACAAAATATGAGAGAAAATATGATTTAAATAACACCAGATTTAGGAGGTAAATCATCCACTCAGCAGGTTGTTGAGGATGTTTTATCTAAATTATAAATTATGAAAATAGCTGCATAAGGCGTAACATAATTTATTTTACACTATTCCGTGTATGTATGTAGAATAAAATAAATATAATATATCATAACGAAATTACACTTTAATGAAACATATAGTATGTCTATAAAATAGTACAAGGCTTAGGGACTAAAGCCCGGCAGCACTTGGAAATCGTTTCTTAAAATCGGCCTCCAAGTCATCTACATTAAAATCAATAATAGCTTCAGTATTCAAGCTACTAACTCTTGTGTTATTTAAATCAGAAGATAAATGTGTGTTTGTACTTATCAGTACATTACTTAACGCTTTGGGTTTACTTGGAACAGGTGGTTTAGCTTTCCTATTTGTATTCGAAGGTACTGAGATTCTTCGAATAATCACACTTGATTTCCTATGGCTATTTGGAGTATCAGACACATGTGAATTTACTTTATCTGATTTATAACCGTTCCCTTGTATAATATGATCTTGTCTGGTCTCTTCGTCAGTATATTTACCATAACCGGATGCCGTTTTTCTAACATTTTGATCCTCTGCAGACCGTAATAAGTCCTGAACACGTCTCTGTATACTCTCCTTCATCTCTTTATTTACATTCATTTTAATAGGAGAATGCGCTTTATAGTAAGAAGTAGGGTCAGTCAAAGATGTTTTACGTTCAAAATCATCAAAATCAGAAAGTGATCTACCTGATACCTTGTGTTTTGGTCTATTGGTCCATATATCATTATCATCATCGTATAATTCTTCCTCCTGGATCTGGTTAACAGTTATATTTGGACCTTTTTGGGATGAGTACGGAGTGTAACGTCTAGGATTTTCAGCAGAAGTAGACCTTACGTTACCTCCTGTAAGCCCGTTTCTAAGAACGCCTATTGCAGAACGAATGCTATCACCTGTATTATTTCTGGATTTAATAGGAGAGGCAGTAAATGACTCGCCTGTAATTACTTTTTTCAATTGATTTGAAAGTCTCCTCACCATACTGTCACCTGTGCCATTTTCCTTTAGTCCACTTTCAAAATTATAAGATGAATTTGATTTAATGGAAGTGGATCGAGAGAGGTGTCTACCGAATGTTTCAAAATCAAACGTTTGTGTTTCTGAATCAATATAATTATTTTTCCTAATAGGTGACTGACTTAAGTACCTTGCAGTTTTTTGTGGCGAGTATAGTAAACTATTCCTTTCCTCATTTTGTTCCATTTTCTTAGGCTCATAAAACACATTTCTTTTTGATAATTGAGATTGACTTAAGGTTGGACTTAACTTTATTGCTTGGGTCATCAGATTGTTTGTATTAGTGGCTGATTTTGATAAATTATGCTTCGAATTAAACGTTAAATTACTTACAGGTTCTGTTAACGATCCAGTATTTTTTAACGATATTATATCTGCTGGAGTTTGGGTTTCCTTTGGAATTGCTAGTGAATGAACTGTTAAATTGGCATTTGTCATAGCTCTTTGAAGATAAAAATTTTTTATTGGGCAAGGAATACCCTGTATTCTTGAGATTTCCTCCAAAACTTGGCAAATATTGGGTCTTTGGACTGGCTGTTGAGACAGCAAAACTCTAATCAAGTTTTTTAATTTATCGCTGTACTGTGGGTATGCTGGATATTGATATCTTGAATGTAAAATGGCAGCCTCGCCTGCTTTCTCAAATGGTGTAGTATAATAGCATAGTTTGTATAAAAAAACACCCAAAGCCCATATATCAGATTTTTCATCAACAGCTAGACCACGATACAAATCAATCATTTCAGGTGAACGATACTGAGCAGTGGTATTTTTCATTATGTCATGCTGGACAAATGCTAGTTCATCTTTGTTTCTTGGGGGTCTGATCACGCCACAGACAGAACCAAAATCACAAATCTTATATTCACCACTTCCTGATATAAGAACGTTTTCAATTTTAATATCTCGGTGAAGTAATGGTGGTTGTAGTTTATGCATTGCAGCAATCCCCATACATGTATTGCTCATGATATTTAAGATTTCGTGTTCTTGTAATCTGTTCTGTAACCTTGTATTCATGAAATCGATAAGCCCACCTCTTTCGCAATATTCCATTAGCACAAATACCTCATATGTACCATTTCCAAAGTGTGATCTAGCTGCATGTGAATCAATATATGAAACGACATGTTTATTGTTCTTCAAAAGTTTCATGGCTTCAACTTCTGCACGAAGGGAATTTAGGCTAGCTTTATCTGGGACTATAACCCTTTTCAAACATGCAAAATTGGATCCGCTATATACGTTTCTTGGAATAATCTCAGTAGCATATATTTGTGCAAATCCCCCACTTGTTAAATATTTAACTATTTTGACCGTATGAGTACCGACAACTACAGTCGTACCAGGTGGATACTGAGTAATTGAAGGCTGATTCATTTAACAAATGTGTTTCTGAGATTGCCAAAAGTGGTGTTATAATATTTTTTCTGTTTAATTATAGCAATCCGTTATGTACCCATTTAATAACTAAACAGGAAACTACTCAGTTGATTTTTCGATGGCAATGTCTCTGTTATTATTTTTCAGATTCTACTTTATTTTGGTTTCGTTCCGCTTAAAAATGTATTAAGTAAGTTCAGGTACCTGAAATATGATTAATGTTTTAGATGCACTCAGACTTTGTATATAGCCAGCTACTTTGCAATCAAATTTTATGGGCTAAATGTGGATGTTTAAAATTTCCAACTTTTAATATTTTTTATCTAAAAACTATCAAATTTTGTTAATTTTAATATATTAAATTCTAATACCAAACTTAAAATAATTAAAATGAATAAGATGTCTCATAGTCATTTAGACATAAATGAGTTACCATACAAGCTTACAAAGGATATAATCCAATATGTCATAAAAGTGTTCAAACTCATGTAAATATCATATCATCTTTATCGAGGAGATAAAAGTTCTATTAGTTTTAAACACTTGCTACTGCTCTTTCTGAGATTAGCAAAATTTCAAAGTTTTGCGATGAGATGAGTTTACTTGAAAAACTTTCAATTAAATAAATGAAATATTTTTAGCCTGCCTATATAACAGACAGTAAGAAGTAATTATCATTATACATTTAACAACATGGTTAGAAAGCTGAAAGGTAAAGTTAAAGCTAAAGGTTTAAGAGCTGCATTACTTAACCAAAAAGCTCAAGAGAGTAGGAACAAACTAATTAGAAAGAGACAACAAAACGCAGTCAACACTAAAAAGCAAGATTCCAAGAAGGTTATTCAACGCAAGGAAGCTCAAAAAGCTAAAGAAGCCGAATTTATACCAATAGATAAGGAACAGACCCTATTACTTGTTGGGGAGGGTGATTTTTCATTTGCAAGGTCGATCGTTGAACAAGGTTATATTGAACCCGAAAATCTAATTGCTACAAGTTACGATGCTTCTACAACAGAATTAAAACTAAAATATCCTAATTCTTTTGAAGAAAATTATAAATATTTGATTGCTGCTGGGGTTAAAGTTTTCTTTCATATCGATGCAACCAATCTGATTCGTACATTCAAATTATCTAAACATACACCATGGAAAAAGGTGCTAGGTCCACAATGGGCCCATAAGTATTTACAGAACATTATGTTCAACTTTCCTCACACTGGTAAAGGTATCAAGGATCAGGATAGAAATATTAGAGACCACCAAGAATTAGTATTCGGTTATTTCGATAGTTGTAAGCAGTTATTCCAGCTGGTTAATTCAACCTCTAAGAAGGCTAAATCAAAATATGCACAAGGTTATGAACTAGAAGGTGAGTCTGAAAAAGATGGCATAACAGAAGAAGGATTCGGTAAAATTCTACTATCTGTATTTGCTGGTGAGCCATATGATTCTTGGCAAATTAAGGCGCTGTCAAAAGAAAATCAATTACAACTAGACAGATCTTGTAAATTCCAATGGAACAAGTACCCAGAATATCACCATAGGAGAACTAATAACGAGCAAGATACCACAAAGCCAGCACCTGAGAGAGATGCAAGAACATATATTTTCAAGAAATATGCAAAGAAGAGAAATATTCACAAGAAAGAAAATGACGAAGACGAAGACTAATACTTTATTCGATAACATACTTTGTAATATACTTAAATAAATAATCTTAATAAATTATCATTATGTTGGGTACATTTTGATGAAATCCGTTTCTAAATATACTCTTTTATCAATTGGATCAAGAACTTCACCCTTCTGTAAGGGGAAAATCTTTCTTTTCGTTAAGTTTATTGAAAGATTCTTAAGTTTTTTTGCATCATAGACATTCCCATTAGGAAGCATTACTGGATTCTCAAATAGCCTCGATTCTGTATGATGTGCATATGGAAGATTTTCTGATATAGGAGCAAAGGCTTCACTACAGACAGGACATGTATTCTTGACACCATGTTGTTGTAAATTACTTTCTAGTATGTCAAACTCTGTTGGAATGTCGTTTTCATGATTTAGGCAATCTCTTGTTTTAAGGGTAGAAATACCTAATGATAAATAAATCAACAAGGGATCATTTTTTCCTATACCAAACAGGGAATAATATTCCTCTAAAAATAACTCGTCGAGTTCAACCCAACGCATTTCATCAAGCAGCTCCATATACTGCACCAGATTCTCACTACTAAAGAATTGACCATTTGATTCCACATTAATCGATGGCTCCGGTAAATTATCCACTGGAAGAGATTTATGGAAGAAATATTGGTATGCATCTCTCTTACTCGTGCACAGTTCATCCAATTTTTTGTTTTCTCTCGCTTTTTGATGCTCTTCCAACTTGGTAGAATTGATGAAATTATATTGTTTGTTTTTATTGCAACTTTCGATGTAAACAATTAATCCACATGCTGTTTTGATGTCATCGAAATTTGTGTTTAAGAATGGTAAGAGGTTCGTTTGTAAACACAGCACTGCCTTAGAATTCTGTTGATTTCTCAAAAGCTCTATATATTCCTGTAATCTTGCTTTAAACTGTAACTCAGAGGATCTTGCTAGTAAATACTGTTGATTTTCTTTTATCCAGCTTATTAATGGTTTTAATTCATGTGATTCTGTCAAGGCTTTGGATATCTTATTGGCATTAAGTAGTCAATCATAATCTAGTAGATGATCCAACTGTTGCTGTTTTAAGAACGCCTCACCTGGATTCCAATACTCTTTATCATCAGCAGCATTCAATATAAATAAACCCTTATTACCATGAAGTTTGCTGTTTCTTGTAAGGTAATCACCGATTAGTAAGTTAGTATATTTCTGATACCAATCAATCAACTTTCTCCTATTACCTGTTTCTTTTGCCTCCTCCAATTCGTTAAAGAATTGGATTCTTGCCTTTATTCTATTAAGCAATTCATATTCGGTCTCTAGTTTTTGATTGACTTTCTTTTCAAAAACATCAAGATTCTTAATGACAGTATTTAACTTAGTTAATGCGATTTTGTCTTGATCTAAAGTATCTTCACTTAGTAACAGATTTAACTCTGCTATTTTTTTCTGTAGTACAACTGATTCCTTTTCTACTAATGCATGGAATTGTTTATAGTTTCTTTGGAGCAATGTGTAAGGTATGTGAAAAGATTGTTCATTTAACTGAAGGTGGAAATCTGTGTTAGGCTCACATATCAGTGAAGACATTGCTAATACTATACTACCCAGGCTTTTAGAGAACTTTTAGTGGTCAAATATGCCTATCATCTTGGCTAAGTTATATAAAGACTCTTTTTTTATGGATAATCCCTTTAGATTTAAGAAACCGAAATAGCGGAGTTATTCTTTTTCGCTATTGGCTTTCGATATACTTAGGATAAATAAATTGGTTTTACAGATGGAAATTAATATTTATTATTAATTCACATATAAATACATATACATATAGTTTATTGACATTATAATTCTTCTTATCTTTAATATTAGAATTGATTCTGCGAAAAATGAGAGATGCGATTAGAATGATGATAACTTATCGATGACGGCTTGAGTAAAATCTGTTGTACTTGCAGTACCGCCAATATCTCTAGTTAAATGTTTCCCTTCGGCTATAACTTCATGGACAGCTTTTGTAATTCTTGCGGCAGAATCATCTAGACCTAGTTGGTTTAGCATCAAAGAGGCAGACAAAATCATAGCAGTTGGATTAGCAACATTTTGACCTTTGATGTCTAAACCAACATGTCTAGAACCAGGTTCAAAAACGGCATAGTCTCTACCATAGTTTGCACCAGCTACTAAACCAGGTCCACCAATTAATGCAGCACCAACATTACCTAAAATTGTACCGTACATGGATGGTGTGACCATAACATCAAACTGATGTGGCTTGGCTACAGCCTGCATAGAGGCGTTATCGACAATAATTGAATCATTTTTAATGTTTGGATATTCCTTGTCACCTATTTCCGAAACTGTGTTTTTAAATAAACCGTCACCCAACTTCATAATATTAGCCTTGTGAACAGCCGTCACTAATTTTCTATTATTTCTTTGGGCATAATCAAATGCAAATCTTGCAATTCTTTCAGACTTAGGTCTTGTCATTATCTTTAGTGACTCAACAACACCATCTACTGATTCATGTTCTAAACCAGAATATTCACCTTCTGTATTCTCTCTAATCACGACTAAATCAACATCTGGGATTAATGTCTTTACACCCTTAATTGATTTGAATAATGCAACATTTGCATAAATATCCAATTGTTTTCTTAATGCTACATTCAAAGAACCATGACCCGTTTGATCTTCCGGAGTTTGCCAAATACCTTTAAGACCAATTTTATTTCTTTTTAATGAATCTACAGCTTCTTTAACTCCTGCCTTGCCAGAACCCGAAATATCGATAGTTTCCCAATCAATTGGTAAATTCTCTGCTTTAAATATAGTAACAACAGAATCTGTAACTTCCTTACCGACACCGTCACCTGGCATTAAAGTTACTGTAAAACGGCCACCATATTTCTTTGGAAATATTGTTTCAGTAGCAGCTGTTGCGAATGTTCTTCTAGCAATTAGTTGTTTAAACATTGTATATCTATAACTTTATAGTTGTATTGTAGTAGTGGTAGTTGTTTTAATGCTGTACTTCGGTGAAAGTTAGAATTAAAATAAACAAGTATTCTTATAATCTGATGAGCACTAAGGTATATATATTGTAATGACTTCCCCTTCTATAAAAAAAAAAGATTACCGAGCAATGATTGGGTCAGGCAAGTCCGAAAACTCGGTGAAGTAGTGATGGTAGAAAAAAATTATCTCGTGATGTATAAACCCGAGAATTCGGCCTTGTTGATGGTTTCTTCCTTATTTAACAATACTTTTCCACTTTTACAACAAAAGAAAGAACTGTATCAAGAGTATCATCGAGAGTGTAACTAAAATAACAAGAATAAAAACATGATAAATATTAGACCTCTATATAGACAATTGATAAAAGCATTAGTTAAGACAGAACGCAGAGCAGCAATCAAACAAGGAAATGCAGAAAAGAAGAAGCAATTATCATTGTTAACATATCAACGTATGCAGATAGTTCGAAAGCAACAAATTGACAAAACTAATATAGAATTAGTTAAAAGACTTGGTGAATTAAATAAACAAGTTAGCGACTTGAAAGATTTGAGTTACGAGAATGATAAGTCTTTATATTTTCTAAAAGATAGTAAACCCTTTAGACAATATCTACTTGCGAACATTAACCCTGTATCAAAAGAATTCGAAAATGAAAAAAGGCTTCGAGAGCACGTGACAGATACTATAAATTTTATTAATAATCAAAGAGAATATGAAGAACTAATGGATTTATACAACCTAAGTCAAAAATACACACAAAAAGAAAAAATTGACTTAACCGCCCATCGTGTTGGTCTAAACGTACCTATATAGATAACAAACCATCACACACGCCTCTATTATGTAAAGATATATTCCTAACTCACCTATGATTGGTTAATAATTTTATCAATAATTAACTCTCCGATTAAATTCATTTGTCTTTTCTTCTTATTGCTACGTTTCCACGGCATAGAATTTATCGATAAAAAAATATTCTTATACCCGCCAATGGTGACATCAATCTGCTTAGCTCATATTGACGTCAAGATTACCAGAAAGATATTGCGTAGTAACGTTTTCGAGGAGACGCACACTCCTCTCAAAGGAAACATCTGAGAAACAGAGGAGAAAGCGGAGAGAACGTGTTGGGCCGTACACCTATGGAAAATAGTTTATCCGCTAGTGAAAGAGGAAGAGCAATATATACTTCTACCATCAGGGGTTGTCATCATCATATTGTCAGTGTATTTGGCTAGGAAGAAAGAAAAGAATTTCCTCATGTTTTCTTGTACAAAGCAATTGCTAATGTTAATCATTATGAAGGAATCATAATATTTCTTTGGTAATAGTTACACAATTTTAGTAAGATATTATTGCGATTTCTTTTAATACGCTTTTTTGTTTGTGAACGATAGCACTTTAACTTGCTCTTTTTCGAAGCTTTTTTCCCTCTCTTTTCCGCTTATTCTTTGCTTTATATTATTCACCCACATCACTCTGTGTCTGATAAACGTCAACCCATTCTTTTAATGGAGCTTATTATTTTACGTTCTCCGTACCATTGATATCATAATTGTCATCATAATTACAGGATAATTTTAACTTCTCTATCGTTTGGTGAAAGGCTAAGTCGATGACTCCTAATTTCAATGCACGTTTATATAAATAGGTTGAAAAATGAAATATCACATTTGATCAACCCATAATTGTATAGTATTTTTATATTCATATACATATATATATATATATATTCAAATATTCAAATAAACATCAAATACACATCCAACAAACACATCATAAAACACAACACTCATGGGTAGAGAATTAACTCCAACTTTAGAAGCTTTAAGAACATCTTCTTCATCAACAAATTTATTAGTCAACAATGAACAATGGGTGTCTTCAGTAAAGAAGCAACATCCAAATTTATTTACTCCTTTCGCTATTGCAAAACACCACCCACATACATTCTTTTTGGGTTGTTCTGACGCTCGTTACAATGAATCTTGTTTAGGTTATGGACCGGGCGAGGTATTCACTTTCAAGACAATTGCTAATGTGTTCTCGGAGAAAGATATGTCAGCCGAAGCTGCTCTTGAATACGCAGTTAATTGTTTAGGTGTTAGACAAATTGTAGTCTGTGGACATACAGATTGTGGCGGAATTAACACCTGCCTTTTACATCAAAGAGACTCTTTGAAGGATTCATGTGGCTATCTTTATCAGTACTTGAAAGATATTGAAGACTTGAGATTAGAAACAGAAGAAGAATTATCAACTACCATGAACATAATGAAGAAAGGTAAATATTTATCATATCAAAATGTTAGAAAACAAGTTGACAAAATATTAAACCTAGATTTGATCAAGAATGCAATGAAAGAACGAGAGATTAAGATTCATGGCTTAATTTACAACATCGATACAGGTTTAATTGATAAAGTTAACTTAAATTGAATGAACAAGGTCAAGCAACGCATTATGAAAATACAATACTTATTCACAAATTACAATCATAAATTCAGAACAATAAAAAAGATATGCCCTGCATACATTATATATCATTTTATAGATGAATCATACATAAACAATATTCCAAAATTTTCCATTAATAATATTATTATCACATTAACATTCGTATCGGTTTATTTTTTTGATTTTCCACATTATAACAGATTCTTGCTCGAGATTTTGACTGCATATAACATTTTCATTTCAGGATAATCTACACGTGCCTACGAGGTCTAACAAACTCGTAGAAAACCAAAAAAAATAAATGCTTTCACTCGGAGTTGAACCGAGGATCTCCACATTACTAGTGTGGCGCCTTACCAACTTGGCCATAAAAGCTATTTTAATTGGTTTTTCTCGACCAAAATACAGTACTGCACCAATAGGTATTTAGCGACAAAGGAGATTTATTACTATTTCCCAGTCGTTAGTTTATCAGGTCGGAGCTAGAATCACATCGCGATAATCCACTAGAACCGGATATACTGCTATCATATAGGGATTTAGTTGAACTTTTAAAAGTTTTGTATAGATATTTTAAAGCTCATATTTATTGTCAGCTCTTCTACTTAACTGGTCAGAATCTGGAACTCTGTCTTTTTTAGCAATATATATTAATAACGAACCATTCTGGTTCCTCTTATCATAATTAACATAAACATACATATGATGATATTCCTCTTATCTCGATACTAATTGTTGTGTTTCTTATTATAATATTTTTATCTTTTTATTATCATTTTTCTGACTGATTATTAGCACTATTTGATCTTTAGTTACCTTTTTCTCTATTTCGTTGACAGTTTTCAGTAGTATTTATCTGAAGTAAACCTATGTTATGATAATATTGTTTTATTGTTACTTAGCACAACAAACATGTTTGATTATGTTTATTGCAAGAGAGGTACTGTTCCTAAAGGGTAATGTCCCACTTACCTGAGAACCAAAGTTACTCGAAGAGAAAAAGTATAGTGTTAAGGTTAATGATGCCCCCCCCTGAGTACAGTTATAACATCTGAATGTTTTACCTTGTCAAGGTCAACTGCATACTCTTTAATTAGAAAATTTGAATACAGTTGTCAATTTTGCGATGAGCAAGAAAAAAAAAAAAATACTGAAAATTTTATTGTATTGTACGAGTTATAAAGAGGAACCGATCAAGAGAAGAAACTTGCCATGATCACACCACAGTTTGAAGTAACTCAAGATGAAGAGTTTATCTATGTTAATATCAAAATCACCACTATCAGGTTTTCTAGTGATGCCGTTGAAGTACAAGCTAATGAGAATGTTTTAATTTTCCACTTATCACCATACTACTTGAGATTAAGATTTGATCATAATTTGATAGATGACGAAAGATCAGAAGCCAAATTTGTCCCTGGAGAGGAGTGTATCAGGGTAAAAATTGCTAAGGAAGTCAAAGGTCAAATATTTGAAGACTTAGATTTGCACAGCAAGTTATTGGCTAGGGCAAACGACAATACCAAGTTGGATGCTCCCAAAGGACCATTAATTCAGGAAATTGGTGATAACAGTGGCACAATCAGTAATACCAATAATACCAATAATACCACGAATGACATTGGGAAACTTGGTGCTCAATTCAATTGGGAGATTGAACAGAATGAAAATAAGAATGATGAACATATTTTGAATGGTGTACATTATGGTTTCAACAACCAATATAACACATTCATGACAGTCTCTATATCAAATGGTAATGATATTAACGAACTAGATGACCCAGAACATACCAATGCTAACGAGAGAGTTTTAGAAAGAATTAAAAAGGAAAATTTAAAATTTGATCCCGAATATTATGTATCGGAGTATATGATCAGCAAATATGGTGAGGTTGAAGACTTAGAGATTAACGGTATCAAAGAGCTGATGAAGTATACCCCCCCTTTGGTGAAACAGTACTTGAAATGGTATAAAAACACAACTGACGAAATCGAAAAAAATAAAGAGATGTCAATGGTATTCAATGAAACAGAACAAAACCAGATGACAACTCACCTACCAAAGAAACAATATCTAATTGAAACTGATGTCGTAAAGTCAAATTATGTTACAATTTTAAGTTTATTATTTGCATATAACTTCGAGCAAATTGAAAACGAAGGAACTCATAATCCAGAAAGTGCTTGGACTATTGGTAGGTTAACACCACAGATTGCCATGTTAGACCAACAACTAATTGCTGATAAGGAAATCATGATTCAGCAGGTTGACACACAATCTGGTGAAGAATCTGTTATTAGACAAGCTATTATCATTGGTATTAGAAGATCTTTAAGTTACCCGTTGCATAGAAACTTCGAACTTTCAATGAAAGCATGGAAATTTGTTTACTACATGTTACGTGCTGGGAAAAGAATGATTATCAAAGCATTATTAGATATACATGAAGTTTACAGATTCCATGATGTTTATTATGTTTACAACAAGATTTTGCTAGACGATCTATGCGCATGGTTTATCTCTGACGGGAGTGATGAAATTTTAAAGGGTTTAACTATAGAGATGAAAAAACATTTAGACAGTATCACCAAGGAAACGATTGAATTTGATTGCGTGTCAGACATTAATTTAGAAACTGGTGAAACTACATTCGAAAATTTAACATTAAGTGAAATGGAACTCCTGACTGAATCTGAATATAACAATAATAATGATGGCAATAATATGCAAGAAGCAGCCTTATAACCATTTTTGGTAACTACAATGAGACCCTGTGCTTCACGGATAGATTTTGGATATAACGAAAATGAGCTAAAGAATTTTTTTCACGGAAAGTGCCCGCAGAAAAGCTAAGATTCTCAGTAAATTATAATTATTTCACGGAGTTGTCTGAGAGACATGGATGAAAAATTTACTCAACCAGATGTTTTTGACTCTATCGAGATGCTTGGTGTTCAGTAGGATCTTCCTTCCGAGATGAAGTAAAACGCAAATTTTGGTTTATTTCTCCCTGTGAAGGGCTGGCTACATAGTATCACAGACAAAATTTAACTATTTAGAATTATTATTCAATCTGTAATCTGTAATGCATAATCCCTTTCATCGTGGATTTAGATCGCATTTTATTAAATGGATAGGAGTGTATGCTTTTACCTGAGAAGGTGGAGATGTAGATAAAATATATGTTATAATTTAAGTTTGAAGAGACGAGATATCGGCATGTATTGTTTGCACATATAGATTTTCCTTATGATTAATTTTATATCATTATTAATAAAAGGTACCTAAGTTTTGTATTTCTTTTCATTTTCTTTCTTCTTATATAATAGACTAATACAAAAATCTACACGTTTATCACATATAATAACAGTAATATTTTTACTAACACTAAGACTTAGGCTATATCACAACTAAGTTAAGAAAGGCAATGTCAAGAAATAATACGATGCCATGCAGTACTTCTGATAGATTATCACAGCAGCAGAGAAATCTACAGCATTTATATAGTTTACAAGTAAGAACGAAATCTCTAGGAACAAATGATAATAATTTATCTTATCTACAGCAATTGCAGATGCAACAACAGCAGGAACAACAACAGGAACAACAACAACAACAACAACAACAACGATTGAAGAACTTACAACTTACTACGGAGGATGACAATGAGAGTGATTGTAGTTTATCAATTAAACAAAACATGAATGCTACATATGTTAATGTACAGCCAACTCGTGGTATACTCAACAATGGTAGTAGTAATAATAATGCACAAAATAAAACGTTTAGTTTCTCTGTAGGTTCCAATCGACCCACAAATATAAATGATAATAATAATTATAACCCTTCAATGTCAATGCCGACTAAACTGAATAACATCACGTTAGAACAAGATGTGAATAACCCTCTAAACGTCCTGATTCCTACAAACGCCCAACCAACACAATTATTAGCAGATAGGTTTTCTGCTTGGAGAAGTGTTATCAAATCGATTTTAATTTATCTAACAGAGACAGTTTCCATTCAAGATGAGATTATAAGACAACAATTAAGACTTTCACATGCTATTCAGTTTCCATTTTTTCCCATTGAGAATCGTTATCAACCACCAACATCAGATGAAAAGAATAAACTAAACCAAAAGTTCTTCACACCAATGGGTAATGGATCAATTCAAGATCTTCCTACCATTTTGAACAATTTTCATGAAACAATGGCATCTAATGCGTCCAGAGCTTCAAAGGATTTATCGATCGATGTTATTCCAAGACTCGAAGAGCTAAGAAGTGACCTATTGGTTAAAATCAAGGAAATCAAATCATTACAATCTGATTTTAAAAGCAGTGTTGTTAAAGAGCATCAAAATACTAGACAGCTAATGAAAGATTTTTACAAAGCAATGAAAGCTGCTGAATTTTCCCCTAACCCTAAAACTGATCCATTCCTAGCAAAGCAACAGCTTGAAGTTCAGATCAGAAAGCAGTTCTCAGAAGAGAATTTCTTACATGATGCTTTCTTAAATTTACAAAATTCTGGCCTCGAATTAGAAAGAGTGGTTGTGATGGAAATTCAAAATGCTCTAACAATTTATGCTAGAATTCTCGGAGAACAAGCACAGATAGTGTTTGATAACCTAATTTCTAGAATGGATTTAGGATTCTTTAGTGTTGATCCTATCTTTGAATTCAATAACTTTATCCTAAGAGATCCAAATTTCTTAAATCCAAATGTTCCAAAACGACACTATAAAGATATTTACTATAAATCAAGAGATGATCCACTTACATATCAGGTTAAAGCTGGGTATATGTTAAGGCGTTCCAAATATTTAAGATCCTACACTTCTTCCTTCTATGTCTTAAGTGCATTCTATCTTCATGAATTCAAAACAGCTGATAGAAAACATGATGCAACACCTATTACTTCTATTCCATTAGCTAATTGCACTATTAAAAAAGATATGAAATCTACTTCACATAAGTTTGTTATAGAACAGAAACAACAAGGCGTTATAAATAGAGGGCATTCTTGGACTTTTAAAGTTGATACAAAGGAAAATCTGGATGATTGGTTTAACTGCTTAAAAACCTTAATAGGTGAACACAAAACCGAAAAGAAGGTTCAGTTTCTAAGGTCAAGACTGAAAGTGGGTGATGTGACTCAAAAAGTCAATAATGAAACAATTCCAGAAAATGATCCAAAAGCATTGTCTGACAACAATAAAGCTGAAATACGAAACCTCGATGCAACTAACATAGATTCAAATGATGGGACTGTTAATGATGACAACATTAATGGAACTTCTCATGTACAGGAGGTTTCTTCAATCCCTTTACATAAGAGAAATATGTCCGAAAATATAGCTCAGGATGTAATAGATGAGGTCAGTACATCGGATCCTGATGGTGTACTAAGTGAGGCAGAGAATACTGCCACAACCCTCACCGAATCATCATTCTCAATACCACAAACACAGGATTCACATCTGGAAAATACCACACATCCAAACGTTATGTTCGAAATGCTTCCAACACATAATAAATTGCCAATATACTAAAAATGAAATTTCCCATAATATACCCCTGTCATTAAATAAATATAAATATTCCTTTGCCATGTAAAATTAACTACTTTTATGTACTATTAAACTTAAATTCCAAACTATTCTAACTAGAAAGGTACATATGTATATGTTCTGGATTATATTTTTAATTCATTAACTCAATAAAAGTTACCTATCTCTCAATTCCATGACCAGTTCTAATAAAGGACCAAAATCTGCAGGACGTAGTAAATTAAATTCTTGAGCAAATAAACAAAAGTGTCTAAAGCTTGTATTCAATACTGTCTGTAGATTCAATTCTAAAATTTCATTAAAATGGTGACAGTAGATATGGGCATAGACTCTAAATAATCTTCTAAGTATCGGGATAACAATTCTTTCTATAAACTTATCAGGGAAAATACCATCTTTCCTACTTGGAAATATCATTTCATTGTCAAATTGATCTTGGCACCATCTCATAAGACACTCAACATATTTTGGGGCATTGACAGAAACTGGCGCAGCCCCTTTCTCAAAGGACCAGAGATATTCATATTCATTAGTAGCTATCATCCTTGGACAACTCTGTGGTGAACAAAATTCAGTAATCGTACCATAGAGCATATTTATTTGATTATAAAAGTCGACAACATGAACAGCTAACCATTCGTTTTCATTTTCACCTTTTGGCAATTTAACTGCTTGATTTAAAACACTCTCTGAACCTAAAGTAACTTCCACAATATCCTTAATATCTTGATGTGTTGTTACAGTAGTACCTGTAGTCGTCTGTAAAAATGGTTTTTGATGAGATGGGGTATAGTTAAAGTCAGTGACTTGTTGTATCGTATCTTGTTGTTGGGCTTGATTAGACGAATTATAATTTTGATTCGAACCTGTCTGTTGTCTGACTGGTGTCTGAGTCATTAGAGAGTAACCTCCCATTGTGTTATGTTGCCCTTGTATATTGCTACCTTGGTATGGCTTAGAATCTTTTCCTAGAGGGGAAGAAGAATGTAGCATATCTTGTCCTTGGCCTGGTTGGCCTTGACCCGTATTCCATTTAAAACCTCTAGTTGAGCGGATTGTTTGACCTGGACTTAAATGACTTCATAATAATTACATATAAACATCCTACTCAGTAGTTTGAGATGTTTGTTTGTATAATGGTTAGTATATTTGAATTCACTAGCTATGGATTGCAGAAAATATAATTAATTAGACATACAAATTCTGTAGAAAGGACATAGTTCTTTTTGTAATTCCCAAATTTGGACTTTGATCAACTGAATATCCTAAATAATAATAACAAAAGTCTATTATATAAACTTACTTGTTTTCGTTTTAAATTATCAAGTACTAAAGCTTTGAATCAAATTTAAAGAGAAGTAAATTTCAAGATCGTCCTCTCTTTGTTGACAAAATTACCGAAAACGGATCACAATTAAAGGCTGTGTTAATATTTTGAAGTGTTCAATTTCTTCTTTAATATTGAGTTACCAACTTAAACTGTCATATTTCCCTAGTTATTAACTCGAATAGAAGCTCGATAGATACCTATGTTTTCTTCTACAATATGGTTATTACATATATCTATGAATAATTACTATACGAAAGGACAAATCATTAAATTCATATATCTGCCAAAGGGTATAATGATACCTCAATAAACACAGCTTCTGCATGTCTTATATATATTTTATATGCTCTACTGATCTGTTGTATATAATTCTTGCCATTATTCTTATTTTAATTTTCCTAATGGTCGTAAATAGATCAAATTTTAACTAAACCGATTCAAATAATTCTTAATTTAAAAGGGATGAATAGGAAATAAAGTAGACTGGAAAACAATTATAAATAAATAACTGGAGTTAAAAACAAATATCCACAAGGGTTCAACTTGGCCTACAGTAATATACATTAGTGTAGTGTATTATTAAAAGAAGTCACTCATTATTATTGAGATAAAGCTTGGTTGAAGAAGTTAAAGTCCGTTTTAATGTTTAAAGCAGTCAATTATTCAGGAAGCTCAGATAACACGCCTTATGACTCAGATGATCAATTAGTAAAATCACCTTCGCCTAGTTTAACAAATGAATTACAAGAACCGGTGAATCTAACGCCAATAGAGTCTGCGCAGTCACCAAAATCGAATGCGATAGATATTAAGCATGTCATATTACCTGATGAGGAATGTGAGTCTCTAGAGGATAGTGTTGAACCAGGATATAAGATTGATCCTGTTACGAGACTACCGAAATTTCAAAAGAGACCATTAAGCGATACACCGATTACGAGCACATGGACATCACCAAGTTCATCTGCCTCACCATCACCAGAGCCAAGCGAATTAGAATTAATAGGCTTAACCAATAAGCATACAGAAGAAAATGCAAAACTACAACAGGTGAAGCAACCTGATATTGGTTCACCTACAAGGTTTGGGAAACATCATAAAAGGAGACCTACAACAATTGATGTACCAGGTTTAACTAAGTCAAAGACATCCCCTGATGGTATGATCGCCAAGGAGGATTCTGGTTCAAAATTAATTATTATTATGGTTGGTTTACCAGCTACTGGTAAATCATTTATTACAAACAAACTGTCACGATATCTGAATTATTCATTGTATTATTGTAAGGTCTTTAATGTGGGAAATACAAGAAGAAGATTTGCCAAAGAGCACGGTTTAAGTGATCAGGACTCGAAATTCTTTGATCCTACTAATCCAGAATCGAACAAACTAAGAGATAAGTGGGCACTCGATACGCTAAATGAATTACTAGACTACCTACTCGAAGGAAATGGTTCTGTAGCGATATTTGATGCAACAAATACAACTAGCAAACGTAGAAGATTGGTACTGGAACAAATTCGGAAAAGAGATCCACACTTGAAGGTGTTATTTTTAGAGTCTATTTGCACAAACCGTAATGTCGTTGAGAATAATATTAAATTAAAATTATTTGGCCCAGATTATAAAGGTAAGGATCCACGTAGATCTCTCAAGGATTTTAAAGAGAGACTAGCTAATTATCTGACAGCATATGAACCAATAGAAGATGACGAAGATGTTCCTTATATTAAGATGATAGATGTTGGTAAGAAGGTTATATCATATAAGATTCAAGGTTTTTTGGCGTCTCAGACTGTTTACTATTTACTAAATTTCAACTTAACAGATAGACAGATTTGGATTACAAGAAATGGTGAGAGCCAAGACAATATGTTAGGGAAAATTGGTGGGGACTCTCATTTAACACCAAGGGGCTTGAGATACGCTAGAGCATTAACAAAATTCATAGATGACCAAAGAGAGAAATTCCTGAATGCACAGCAATTGAAGACTGAAAAATCCGATGATGATATTAAATCAAAAGATGATATTGTTCAATCAAATAAATATGATGACGATAAGAGCTATCATGATTTTTTTGTCTGGACAAGTATGCGTGCCAGATCAATAGAGACTTCACAATATTTTAATGAGGATGACTACCCAATAAAACAAATGAAGATGCTGGATGAGTTAAATGCTGGCGAATATGAAGGGATGACTTACCATGATATACAGGAAAAACATCCTACCGAGTTTGCAAAAAGACAAAAAGATAAGATCCGTTACCGTTATCCAGGTATTGCTGGTGAATCATACATGGACGTTATCAACAGGTTAAGACCGGTAATTACAGAATTGGAAAGAATTCAAGAAAGTGTTGTAATTGTAACCCATAGAGTTGTTGCTCGTGCATTGTTAGGGTACTATATGAATCTAAGTGTAGATATTATATCTAATCTAGATGTACCGCTTCATTGTGTCTATTGTTTAGAGCCAAAGCCATATGGTATTACCTGGAGTCTTTGGGAATATAATGAGGATGCAGACACCTTCTTCAAAGTACCTGAATCTGATCTTAATACTACCACAGTACAAGAAGTTGGCCTTGTTTACAAAGAACGTAAATATTCTGTTGTTCCAACAGCACCTCCAAGTGCTGATATGGGTGTAAGTGACTTTTTGAACAGACGCAGAGCAAGTGTAAGCTTTTCTGGTTCTGGAGTCCAGGTAAATAACACAAAAGGCAAAACTGCTTCAAACTCGGCGCCAAATACCGGTCACAAATTGAATGGAGGTATGCTTATAAACGGTGGTGGAACATCCATCAGTAGGTCTAATAATAGGAATATCCCAGGCCTTCAGCAACAATCACCGATGATGAAGCCCTCAATGCTAATGAGAAATTCAAGTCTTTTGAAAACGGAACCAGAGCAAACTCAAAAACGTAATTTAAGCCCCAAAGCTGCACTTCTTAGGGAACGATTTGAAATTGATAAACTAAATGAAAAATTGTCAAAAATTAAGGCGGACTTAAGTTCACAATTTTCATCAAAAGTAAAGGATACTCAGAAAGGTAATGGAACTACTGGTAATATTGATGACAACGACTACATAGGGCCTGTCACCGATATTGAGCCAGATGAAGTGTTTATAAATAGGAGTCAAAGTCATTCATGAAAAAATGTCATATGTTTTAAAGATGTGCTACTATTTAATAATGTTTAGGTATATACGCTAATATCATATAGTATTCATTTTATTCACTGCTGTGCACCATATACAATACCAATACCGTCTAGCCATTGGCCCAATCTACCGTAAAAGCCCACAATATGTTGACCACTCGGAGGTTTCAGTTCAGCCAGACTTCCACCATTTGAGTTACCAAGCATATTGGTTAACCTACCTTGGTTTGTAATAATCTGAATAGCATCAACCCATTGACCGCATCTAACATTAAATCCTACAATGATTTCATTTGGTTCTAGAACAATATCAGTATAATTATTAGTCTGATTTCCCACTAAAACACTATTGTTATTATCTTTAATAGATGCGACCTTAAGGCTGTTGGTCAATTTACCAAGGGCACTTCTTGGTGGAACTTCTGGTGGTTCACCTTTACTGTCAGCATTCAGGTAAAACCTGACGCCATCAAGAGCACCTCCGTGATATACTCTAGCTGCAGTTACTTGTGTAATATCGCATGGAATAATACCAAGGTCTTTACCTCTAGAACTACTTCCCAAGATTTCAGATTTGAAACCAACCATATTTTTTGGGAAACCATAGTTTCCAAGTGGAACCGATGCTTGCCTAACGGCCTTTGGAAAGTGATCCATATATAAATCATCCGCGTTAACGGCAAGTATTCTAATTGAAAAATCATCTCCATGTTTAACAATATGATCTGGTGGAAGTAATGACTTTAGTTCAGCTAGTGATGTTACAACTTCTTTTTGTGGGCCTTCACCTCCAAGGGATTTGGGAAGGTATTCAATAAACCCCCTTGTGAGATCCTCTGTAATCACTTCAATCAAATATATTCCAGTACTTGATGTAAATCTGCAGGTTTCATTGCCCATTGGAAACATTGATGACTTAGGACTTTTTATGTTCATGGTTTGTTTCATGAAAGAAGGGTCATAATAATCGTATTCTCTAGTAAACGATTTATGGTATAGATATCTCAGTAAATCTAGACGATTCCATGTACATTCTTCTTTGGGAAAGATTGGGGGTTGGCTACCATACGAGTTAGTTCTAGTAGAAAATGCTTCTTTGGTTAAAAAAGATCTATTCAAGATTGTGTAATCTCTGAGCATAATACCGTTAATTTCATGAGGAGAACCTAGAGAATGACCAATTTCATGTAAGAACGCACCCATGGTAATTCCCAAACATTCCCAATGGGTTCCACATTCGTTACAGTCATTTGCAACTTCTCTAGTTGATGACCTTGTATCATCGGTGAAATAAGGTACAATATCTTCCATGCACGTTGGCCAAGAATATAATCCATGACCACCAAAGATAGCTAACTTAAAACGGTCGTCACCCCCACCTAAAGCGGCATGACCTAAAATCATATTACCATCCCAATGTGTATCTAAATATATACAGGCCGCCTGCACAGGTTTTTCATTTTCACTGAATGGGCCACCATATTTTTTCAATGCGTCCATTGCCCAACCAAATAATGCCCCTGTATTGTTACCTTTACTATTTTGTTGGGCGACATTGGGATCTCTAATTTCTCTTAGAGTTCTATCAGAGCGAACAATGTGCACTTTAATTGTATTTCGCATAGCATTTGGAGTTTGCCTGAAAAGAGTATCGTGAGTATATTCTTCAAGGAAATTAAATACACGATGTCCGAATCCATTCCGTAACATTTGTTCATTAGTAAAAGCTTGCATCATCCTACCTGCAACTCTCAACTTCTTAATAGCTAAATCAATTCCATTACCACCTTCTTTGGCTTTTTGAGATGCTGGGGCATCATATTCTAATGGTGAATCTTTAGCGACAATTAAGCATAAATGGACAGGTTTGTTCTGAACCAAAGGTGTGTAAAAACAAGTAACTGTTTTCATGACATTAGAGTCTGTAATAAAAGTAAGTTTATTCTCACCCGGGCTTAACAATATGGTAGCCTTGAATACATTGGCATTGATTGGAAAAGTCAACGGAGGTAATTGAGGGTGTTGGATTTGGATATTGTTGGCCTTCACCGAACTACTAACTTTTCCATGAATTATCAAACATGGTGATACCACTCTCTCGTTTTCATTGAGATTGTATAACTCAATTTCGTTACCCATTGTTTTGCCTAAACTTCTATATACAATTCTGTATTCATCTGAAGGTCAAATAACAGCATGTTTAGATCTATTTATGCTAACGTATTCCTTAAATTTCGATCCAGGCAAAAAAAAGGCGATAAAAGATCCTAACATTTTAGCTACATACATTTAAGAAGAGCTATAAGTACAGATGTATATAGAGCCCTCAGAAATGAGGAAAAAAATGATCTATTCGAGCCTTTGATAAGAAGCTATATAGAAGGAGTATGGCTTGCTTTAACAGGCGGTATATTATCTGTCTGTTTTATTTTATACCCATTCTTAACCTTATCTGTTATAATTATGTAAGCGAACTATCACTGGAGTCCGGGTAGTGAATAAACCCTGAAATATTGAACAACACATCAAGTTACTAAACGGTATTAATACGTTGGGTCTACTTTATTAAAGTACGAGAAAGTGAGAAAACCTCTCAGATAAACAAACTTCTTTAAAGTTTGCTGAGAAATAGACAAAGTTGTCTGTTCGAGATTTTTTTTTAATTACAATAAGTAGATCATATTTCGTTATTCTTTTTTTTGATCTTCAGTAAATAGGTTCAATAATTCAAAATTACGTAAGAATATGTCTCATTCTCACAGGAAAAGAGTCTATCCTCAGGTCCAATTACAAACTGGTCCACAGGCTACAGTTCAAGACGCAACATATGCACAAAATTTTAATAATGTAAATGTAAATCAAGCTACGCCCACCCAACAAACCAACGACCCAACTTTTATGACTCCAATTCAGCAGCAATTGACCAAACAGATAGATGAAACAGCGGGCTCATTGGATCAAATGCAATTGCATAATGTTCCAATTATAGATCCATCAAATGGGTTTTATCAAGAACAACGAATTCAACAGAAGCAGGTTTCCTCGCAAGTTGGTAACCCCAGGATTCATTCAAACAAACCAATGAATCAATTATATCCAGTTGATTTGTTAGATGAGCTACCTGCACGTATCTCTGACCTGAATTTACCACCACCACCGTTATTAATCCCTCCTGAGAAGATGTTAATTCAAAATGAAACTTCTAACTCGGCACCTGAATATATCAGAAGCACACTTAATGCTATTCCAAAAACTAATTCATTGTTAAAGAAATCAGGTTTACCATTTGCATTGGTTATTAAGCCATATCAGCATTTGAATGATCTAAACAATCCACCGCCTTTAAATACTGACGGTATAATTGTTCGCTGTCGCCGTTGCAGATCTTATTTAAATCCATTTGCTCAATTTATGCCGCAAACCAGAAAGTGGAGATGTAATTTTTGTAGGTTAGCTAACGACCTTCCAATGCAATTTGATGACGCTATGGTGAATTCTTCCTCGGATGACTTATTTCATCGTTATAATAGGAATGAAGTTAAACATGGTGTTATGGAATATATTGCGCCACGTGAATATTCGGTTAGACAACCACCACCATCAGTTTACGCCTTTGTTCTGGATGTTTCTACAAATGCTCTTAAAAATGGTTCCCTTCAGGTAGCCACCAGAACTTTAGCTGATTCCTTAGATGCCATACCAAATCATGATGGACAAACTAAAATATCTATCCTATGTGTTGATCATGTCATCCATTTCTTCAAGATCCCGACTGATGATGAAGAAAAAAGTATTCCTACATTATTCGATTTGGCTGACTTAGATGATGCTTACTTACCATCCCCTACAGGATTGTTAGTATCATTAAGCAAATGTAAGGAAAAACTTCACTCACTTTTATTGCAGATTCCTGAAATTTTTCAATATAACATATCTAGCAGTTTTGCTCTCGGTTCAGCTTTAAAAAGTGCATTCAAACTTATTTCAGCTATTGGTGGTAAAATAATAATTGTTTCCTCTTCACTGCCTTCAACAGGTCTCGGTGCCTTAAAGAGACGTAATGAACAAGGTGTATTAAATACACCTAAAGAATCTGCACAATTACTATCTTGTCAGGATCCATTTTACAAAAATTTTCCTATCGAATGTAATAAAGCACAAATCACGATAGATTTATTTGTAACTAGTGGGGAATATATTGATATCGCTACTCAAAGTAACTTGAGTCGTTATACAGGTGGTCAATTGCATTTCTATCCCGGGTTCACCACAGCAAATGAAATGGATTCAATTAAATTTTCTTCAGAATTTGGTAAACATATAGCGATGGATATATCAATGGAGACAGTGATGAGAGCAAGAGGTTCTAGGGGTATTAAAATGAAACAGTTTTATGGTCATTTTTTTAATAGATCTTCCGACCTATGTGCCTTCTCTACTATGCCAAGAGATCAGTCCTATGTATTTGAAGTTACACTTGATGAAGAAATCACTGCAGAATACTCATATATCCAAATTGCTGTGTTGTTATCATTGAATACTGGTGAACGACGTATCAGGGTTATTACATTGGCATTACCGACTACTAACTCATTGCATGAATTATTTGCATCTGCAGATCAATTAGCTACGTTTGCTTATTTTAACCAAAGAGCGATTAATATTGCAATGTCATCCTCACTTTCAGCTGCACGTGAATATTTGAAGTCTACAATTATCAATATTTTAACAATTTACAAGAATGAGATAGTCGTCGCAAATACTGCAGGTATTCTTCCTTTGAGAATTTGTGCTAACCTAAGAATGTTACCATTGCTAATGAGTTCATTGGTGAAGCATATTGGTTTCAGAGAAGGAATTGTTCCAAGTGATCACAGGGCAGCCGCATTGAATTTCTTGGAATCTTCTCCTATTGAGTATTTGGTTAAATCAGTTTATCCAAGTGTATATTCACTACACGACACAGAAGCCGATTTCCCAAACCCCATTAACGCATCGGCTGCTCACTGGGTTCCATATGGGTTATACTTAATTCATAACACTACGGAATTATTTTTATGGGTTGGTGGAGAAGCTGTTGATGCTTTGTTGAACGATGCTTTTGGTATTCATGATATATCACAACTTCCAGTTGGTAAATCGGAGATACCAGTTGTTAAAGGATCCGAATTGAATGCAAGAATCAGAAATATAATAAGTACTGTTCGAAGCAATATGGATGATAATTCTGTTATCCATCCGACATTGTATATTGTGAGGGGGCCCTCATCCTCAGAACCACGTACCAATTCTTCTAACAGGGAACTGACATCATTGAGATTATGGGTTATGAGTAATATGGTAGAAGATAATATTCTAAATACAGAGAGCTATCGTGAGTTCCTACAGACTGCAAAGGGTAAAGTCAATAGCAAATAGACAGTATTTTATGTAACTAAAGTCAAACATATTCATTACAAATATTTTATATAGACTAATGCAAATATATATTGTACAAAGGTTTAGTTCGTCATAGTTAGAACACATTTGACTACAAAGAGACAATTGATCTTTTCAAGCCAGAAGTTACCTTGAAAGTGTTAAAAGCGACATTTTTTTGAGTTAAGTATCTTTCAAATTCTAATATACTTCCACCAACACCAAAGTAGATATCCTTAGCTGCAACAAGTGTTTCTACATTGACATTTTTGTAATTTTGCTTTAGATCTAATAGTGTTTCTGCTATAATTGGTAAATGGTCCGGTTGATATATCGTCTCGGAGGTTAGAAGTAATAGGCCCTTTTGAGGATTAGCTAACGAGTGAACTAAATTACTGAATTGACGACCCCATGTACCTGAAATGAAATGTATCTTAAGGTTTCTTGCTTCCATATCAGAAAAGAATGCTTCTAACAGCTTTTCTGTTAAAACGATCTCATCTTCATTAATTCTCATAGATTCATCGTTTGATTTTTGTAATGCAGAAAGTTGTTCTTGGGAAAGAATATTTTTAGCCCAAGTAATAACCAAATTTGGTAAACTAGCTAGACGTAAAACACTTTCGTTGTAGTCAGTTAGGATCAAATGCAAACCAGAATTGGATTTGGATTGTAGGTATTCACTGAAAACAAATTCGGATGGTAAGGCTGTACCACAGCCTAATTCGATCGAACAGTCAATATCATTAATGGACAATTTTGATTTCAAAGTATCCACTAGATCGATAGAGCATTCCCATGACTTTAAACCACCTTCGTAAACATTCTTTCTTAAATCTTCGTTAATTAGAATATCTAACTCATTTGTTACCTCAGTATCATTTTCGCTCATTAATTGATGCTTAATATCAAATAGTTCACGCCTATATAGATCAACTTGTAACTCTGGAGTTTTGATTTTCTCAAAACTGACACGTACATCCTTAAGTGATGCCAAAATTGTACGTAATTCGCTAACTTGTGGTTGTATCATAGATTCATCAAGCAAACTTTCAGAGTCTAATGGATTGGAAACCGACAAAGCAGACTTTTCGGCTGTAGTACTAAGTTTTCCAGTATCCTCGTTGTTCAGCTCTTCTTCGGTAAAGCCAAATGAGAAGCTCATCTCGATATATGTCTGTATGTATTTCTAATATTGAATGTTATAATAATTTGGAAACATGAAATAGTTCAAGTCTACTTAACGATCCGGTAGGTGTTCTAATTTTTTCAGATTTTTTCAAGATTTTTTCATCAAGCTTATAGAGACAAAAAAATGAGATACAGTCTCATCAGTAAGAATAAATGATAATATTAGAAATAAATAAAGAAGTAATATAAAGGATATACATATCTATGTGTGATAAAGCATTGTTTTTCTCTATTTTTTTTATTTGTTTAATTTGGCCTTTCTCATCACATTAATATTTAATTAATAATGAAAACTGAAATAACGAAGAAAAACAGATGTATATATTAGTATTGGGATGTCTTTCTTTTTCTTTGACTTGACTGTATAATTCACTTAGATTGGACTTGAGAGTAACCACCCCATGGGTTAGCATTCTTAGATTTCAAGTATTCATCAGACTTCAATTGCCATTCCTTATTCATAGTTCTTGGCTTTTCACCACCAAATTGTCTGATAAAAGCGAATAAGCCGATAGCAGTAGCTAAACCTATAATAACACCTTTAGTGATATAAATCCCATCACCTTTCTGAAGGACAGGTTTTCTTGGACCCCATTCACCATAGGAAATATACCAAGCAGCTTGTTTCTCACTTTCCGTTAAATCCTTCCAGGGCAGCTTCTGACGTTCACTTAATTTACCAACCAGGGCTTCTTGCTCAGTACTTGGCATTTGTTCCCATCTTTCATTCAAATTTGCTATGGACGCTTTAGAAATAGCTTGTACTTGTGCAAATCTAACTGGAGTTAATCTATTTACTCTAAACAACGAGTTACGCAACATGATTTTAAAAATAAATGGATATAAAATAAAATATCTCTCTCAATATTATCTCCTTTGTTCAAATATGAAAAAGTATAATCTAAAATATTTCAAATGTTATTTAAATATAACAGACAACAAACTATTTGTTATATTCTAGTAGTTTCCCCCTTATGTATACTAATTATATTAACTTTAGTTTTTAACTGCTCGAAAAACTTTGGTTGTTGTTCAAAACGGGTTTTCCGAAAACTCAACCAATCAAAGGTCCGAATTGTGTTTGGACCGAAGAAAGCGTCAAAAAACGAAATCTGATTTGATTAACTAACTGAATGTATAAAATTAAACCAATGATTGTTATATAAATGTTTATGTAAGATGTATGTTATGTATGCAGCTTAATTTCAGTATAGATGTATGTAATTGATGTTTTTAATTGTTTAATGTCATTTCAATTGGTTGCAGTAGAGTGTTACCATAACGGCTTGACAGGGTTCTTATGCAGTAAGTTTGTAACTTGAACTCTGTGTTGGAAACGTACAGGAAGTAAATCACTTGAGATATAAGATGTGTTATGTTTGCTTGTTAGTAAACCATCAGGCTGTGAGTTGTTTACTTGTGTACTGTTGTTTATATGTGTTATTGTTTGATTGTTGGATCTGGAGTCAAGCATCGAATGACCATCTAAGAGTGATATTTCTACCATCTTTGATTGTAAAGTTTGTCTCTTGTTATCTTCTATTTTGATATTTGCCCAGTTTATCCAATGAATAGATAATTTTTCAAATTTTTCAAATTCAGTTAATTCAAATTTAATTTTACCGCTGATATCATTCGATGAATGAAATATAGAATGGTATTCATTATTTGAACCACCTAATAAGAATATGAATTTTAACATATTCCATATCTGTTCGATATGTTTTGCCTCCACAGCAATTGAATCAGGATCCGAATTTAATTTTAAAATTTCAGGATCCTTTAGTATAACTAGCATCTGTAAGTCCAGTACAAACCTTTTCCCGGCGTTCATAATATAATACAATGGCGTAAATTTTTCATAATCATCTTTCTCATTAAAATTAATCAATTTTAAACCAAATGGGTAAAACGTTCTAATTTGACGCCTCTTGGATAACTCTTTTTCTTTCTCCATTTTTTCATGCTCAACTTCTCTCTGTCTAGAGAGCTCTTTCAACCTATTTGCTTCCTCAATTTTCTGTTTTTCTTTCTCTTCCACACGTTTCTGTTCGTCGTCCTTTAACTTTTGTAGCAATTCCTGCTCTTTTTTCTTCTTATTTTGAAGACGTCTTTGAATATACTCTTCTTCCGCCTTCAATCTTTTCTGCCTCATTTCTGCAGTCTCTTCATGAATCTTATTATCAAATTTCTGTTTCTTATGGGACATTTCACCATCAGAAAATTCCGTATTGCTGGGAGATCGTTTGTTGTTGAAATGATTGTGTAAATTGTCAGAAGACGAGATATCATGTCTCGATATACTTTTATTATCGTCTTCGTTTACCTTTCTTCCGTTTTCGCTTTGGTTTTCTTCCTTTAGTCCTTCTTCTTCTTTTTTTACTTCCTCTTGTATTATTAATGTGGATTGATTATTTCCGACTCCAGATTCTTCTTTTTCTTCCTGAGTTTGCTGCTTATTCTGTTCTTCAATTGGCTCATCTATTAAAGATGTCATATTCTCTGATTTCACTATTTCAGATGATGACAAACGTTTCAAGTTAGATGTTTTCTTTGACGTGGCTTCAACAGTAGATATTGGTTCATCCAGTTTACCGCCGTGTTCATTGAAGGCCTTCTCTAGTAACTGGATCTCTTCTTCGTTCTCTAGACCAAGTATACTATTCTTTGCATAAAACAGAGCAGTATGACCTCTTTTATCTTTTTTTGTTGGATCTGCACCAGCCTCTAGCAGTAGTTTAACCGTACCAATATTGTCCCGTCCAACAGCAACCATGAGCGCAGTAGTGTTTTCCTTGTTTGCTTTATTCACTTGGGCACCAAATGCTAAAAATAAACTTGCAATATCCTCATGCCCAAATTTGACAGCTTCAAAGAAAGCCTTGATATCTGTTCTGCCACCATTTTCTAAATACTGTCCAATGTAAGCAAGTCTACCTTCTTTAGCGGCTCTGAACAGCTTTTCTTTCCCAGACTTGGTTGTTAAATCAGTCCAGAAAAAATCTAATGGCTCAGTACTAGCTTCTGTCCTTTTAATATTTGGCGATAAACGATCATTTAGATCAGATGAATGTCCAGATGTTTCACCACGGTTCAGATTTTCAGCTCTCCACTTCTTGGTCGCATCCCTGAGACATTTTTTAACACTTCTCACCAACTTTCTTTCTGAGTCTTCTAAATCAGAATCTTCTTCGAGTGCTTCATAAGCATTCACACCTTTTGCATTAGTGATTGTTGGATCAGCTCCATGGTCTAATAGATATTGAACAACATCCAAATGACCATTCGCTGACGCATCTACTAATGGTGTATCCTGAAACATCTCATAAGATTTTATATTGACGTTAGCCCCGTGTTTTATCAATAATTTAACGATATCTAGGTGACCATTCAAAGCTGCCTCATGTAATGAACTATTACCTGCATTATCTTGGTCATCAACATCATAGCCCTCCTCTTCAATTAATCTTTTTGCAACATCATATTTACCTTTATCACATGCAATCTGTAATTTTGTTCTTCCACCAGAATCTCTATATACACCTTTTCTTTGCTTTATGGGGTTTTTTGGTAAAGCAATATGGGAATTTCTCTTATCTGGTGATGAATCTAAAGAAATCTGATGTGAGGCCACTTTTGTAGGAGATGAGTCACCATGTAGAAAACTACTTGATATTGCCACACTGTCTATTTCCGAAAGATCGGAGTCAGAGTTATTTAGCAATGGGACTTTCCCTGTCTCTAATTTATCACCTCTAATTAACCTCCCTCGTCTAGGCTTTACAGGGGAACCGAGATCAGTAGCTGCATCACTGTCGATATCATTATCTTCGGACGACTTAACTTCAGAATCTTTATCGGGTTCACCTAACATAAGGTTCAGTTTCTCTCGCGATAGTGGACCTTTATATGAATCAATATTATTGAGATTATTTCCTTCCTTTTCATCATCAAGTTGCTTGGGATCATTTATAGATTTTGCTTTCGCCATGGTTTCATGGTGAATCTTGTCAGCAGAATGTTCACTTATCTCATCCTTAAAGAAATCATCCGGGTTTTGGGGTAATTGTTTCTTGTCAGTTATTATTTCAGAAGAGGCACTCTTCTGTATATTGATACTGTCTTTATTATTTGTTTCTCTATTCGCATTACTATCTAGAAATTTCTTGTCTTCAAGTTTTGTCTCTTTTGGTACTCTTTCTTGTTCTACAATACTTTCCTGTTCTACAATATTTCTTTGTTCTTCCATCTTTTCTTGTTGTACAGCATTATCTTGTTCTATAATTTTTTGTTGTTCTATAGTATTATCTTGTTTAAGTTTTCTGTCTATTTCCAATTGAAGCTGTTCACGCTCTCTTCTTCTTTGCTCCTCTAGTATCATTCCTTCCGCTAGTCGTTTCTGGTCTTCAATTTTCTTCTTCTCCTCCAAAGCTTTCTCCTCTTTCTCCTTCTGTACTATCTTCTCTAATTCTTCTTTTCTTGAAGTAACATTAGAAAGATAACTGCTCAAAGATCTTTTCTTAACCACTGGTTTCCCTTGTTGCTCTTGTCCACTCATTGTTTATTATACTTCATCTAGGATCTATTCGTCTTATACTCTTCATGTAATTAACAGCTTATTCTGTTTATGTTTGTTTCTTCAATTGAATGTTCTTTATTTGTGATTTTCTTGCAAATTTGGTTCCGCTTTGTAGGATTTTGGTGGACCAAGTGTGACAACTACAAAATGAAAGATTCGATGACAGTTCGATGATAAACCTAAGTTGTACCAAACTATCGATTTGCTTTAGTAAAGAATTCGTTAATTTAATGGTATGTGCTATTTTCCTTTTATATAGTGTTTTATAGTTTATATGGTTTTTTATATATTTGAAGGTTTTTGTTAAAGTTGTTCCAAAACGTAAAAAAAACCTCTAATCGAAGCCAGTTTAAATTTTACTAAACAATAAAGCTAAGTTATTACCAATATTATGACACAAAAAGAATGCATCAGCTCTAACTAGTAGTGTTACAATTCGGATATCATATTTCTTTAGTCTTACTCCCGTGCTATGTGATTAAACGATAGGATTGTTTTCCGCTGTCCTTCAAATCTAATAAATTTCCTTCAAAAAATGATGAAACTAGAAATTTTTGAACAACCAACGTTATTAAAGAACATAATATAAAACCATACCACACGCTCACAATGGCTCCTCCTTTTTTTTCTGACATCTCTCAAAATATCAATGGTCTTTTAAATAGAGACTTCTTCCACAATACTCCAGCTACAGTTAATGTGAACACAGTTACATCCAGCGGTGTGAAGTTTTCAGTTAATGCTAAGCAATTGGTCAAGGAAGGCCCTTTACAAGCTAATGTTGAGACCAGAATTGCTGATAAGGCGACTGGCTTAGCTTTAACTCAAGGATGGTCCAACCAAAACAGGTTGAATACCAAGATTGAATTCTTTAATTTTGTTCCTGGTTTGAAGACCGATTTAATGACTACCTGTGTTCCTGATGGTTCTAAGACAGCAAAGGTTAATCTAAGTTTTGTCCAACCATTCTTTGCTGCCAGGGGTATCTTCGATATTCTAAATAAACCATCTTTTGTTGGTAATTTGACTTTAGCTCATGAAGGTATCGTCGGTGGTGCCGAATTTGGCTATGACATCAATGCTGCCGCTATTTCTCGCTATGCTGTCGCATTAGGATATTCTGCTAAAGATTACAATCTTGGAATTTCCATTAACGACGCTCAATTGACTACTGCCTCCTTTTTCCAAAATGTCAGCCGTGCCTTACAAGTGGGTGCCAAGGCTTCAATGAATCCTAAATTAGCCTCTAATGTAAACATTGAGTTTGCAACTAGATACCTGCCAGATAGCACTTCCCAAGTGAAAGCTAAGATTACCGACGCAGGAAAGTTGACATTGTCCTACAAACAGGATATCAGACCTGGTATTACTTTAGGTGTTGGTGCCTCTTTAGATGCATTAAAGTTAGATGAACCTGTACACAAGATAGGTTGGTCCATGGCTTTTTCTGCCTGATTAATAAATAGTAACTGAAAGTCAAGTACTGTCTACTATACCTGAAGATACCATATTGAACGATTTTATTGCTATTCATTCATATCATTTTGTAAATATCCTATATATTGTGAAGTATTAATCATTACATACGAGATTTCTTTTTCAAATGATTTCTGGAAAAAATTGAAAACGAAATTAAAATACACAAGCTAATAGTAAAAGCAGATGACTGATCTATCTGGATTTGTTTTATAATATTCATATTACTAACAAAATAGGCAATTGATACATTAGTCATAGTTATTGAAATTGTGTTTAAAGCAATTGTGTTTAAAATTAGCCTTCAGAGATATTATTAGTAAAGCATTTACTATAGCATCAATTGTTAATTATTCCAGCAGCTTTGTCTACATATAATATAAGGATACTTTACAAGGCATCACTGAAGAAATGTCAATTTTGGATACAGAAGCGCCTATTTGCACTTCTGAGGATTATGGGTTTAAGAGCTTAGGAGGTAAATTAATATTATCTTCATACAACGAAATACTTCCTTTTGCAAGTTTACAAAACTTGGCCATATGTAACACAAACGAACTATTTGCGGCTGCTACTAATGAAGAAGTTATTCTTGGAAAATTGCAAGATTTAAGGGATTTTGTGACAGAAGAAAATAAGGAAGATATAATATCAAAACCGCCTACCATATGGTCACATAAGACCAATGATATAATCACATTAGCATTCACAAAAGAAAATTTAATAATTGTTAAACTAAATGGTGAAGTTTGTAAGATAAGCTCGATTAGTTTAGGGGAAATAACAACAATCACAACTATTGAATCGGGAATCTACCAATTCCAACTGTATACAGAGGAGCAAGCCGTGATACTAAATCGAAAAGGCGAGTTACAGATCTTAGATCTATTTTCAGATGATATTAAAATTATATCCAGCAATATATCAAGTTTTGATTTGTTTGGTAACAAACTTTTTGCATTATTTAAGAATGGTGAAATTAAAATATTTGACTGTACCCAACTACAGGAAATAAAAACCATTACCTTACCAGAAGATATCAGAGTGTCTTTATCTGATGTATTTACCCCTTTATACATTCGTTCTTTATACGAAAACCAGCTTTTACTTACATTAGGTGCACCTGTTTCTAATGACGATGAGACCGTATCTGCCGATCACCAAGTATATATTGTCACTATCGAGGAAGATAAAAATTTGTTTCAACAGTCATATGACATTGCGCCAAGTTTTGGTACGGTTAAAAGATTTCCAAGTTATTACAACATTACCTTACTAAAGTTACTGGAGTCCACAAATTTTATTAATGTTCTTGGCTCTGCGTATTCTAGCGAAATAAGTATTTGGGATTCAAAAGAAGTTATTCAACCTTCACAAGATAGCGAGAGAGCAGTGCTGCCAATTTGTAAGGAAACAGAAAATGATACTTCACCAATTGGGTTAGCGCTCGATTTCAGCAGTACAGGTCTTATAAGTGAACCATGCAGCGGTGTTGATTCCATTGAAAAATTACCCTTAATCTATCTGTTAAACAATGAAGGTTATTTACAAATTTTCGCTCTATTTCACGTTACATCGATTAAGGAAGGTAAATTCTCTTTAGATCATTTACAAGATATAAGTCTGCTTTCTACAAAATCTATTATTGAAGGCCAAAATGAGTCTAATTATAATATAAACGAGGAAAGCAGTAAACAGTTGACAGAAAAGCCAATATCCAATAAACCAGCACTAGCCCCATCTGTTAACTCACCAACTTCTTCATCACCTTTTTCAAATATTGGCAAACCTGATAGTGGAAATAAGCAATCTGTATTTGGTTCTAGTGCATTTAGTTCAATGAAAAGCTTAAGTGATACTATTAACCCTGTTGCTGACGCTAAGGTTAGTTCAGAACAGTCGAAGTTTGGTCAACCCTCATTTGGTCAATCAGCCTTTGGCAAGCCTACCTTTGGTGGTAGTTCTGTCGACACATTCTCAACAAATAATGTACATGCATTCGGGAAACCAACATTCGGGAAACCAAGCTTTGGAAGTGATACAGATTCCGCTACTGATACTAATACTTTTGCATCTTTTACTTCTGGAAAAAATGCTTTCGGTGATATATCTAAGAAGGATACTTCGTCAACCAGCCCAGCATTTGGTAAGCCAGCATTTGGAACAGCTACGTTTGGCACAGATAATAAAATATCTGATGATAAGACAACTGCATTTGGTAAGCCAGCATTTGGAACAGCTACGTTTGGCACAGATAATAAAATATCTGATGATAAGACAACTGCATTTGGTAAGCCAGCATTTGGAACAGCGACGTTTGGCACAGATAATAAAATATCTGATGATAAGACAACTGCGTTTGGTAAGCCAGCATTTGGAGTCAGTAATTCGACTGATGGAGATGCACTTGGCAAATCGATATTTGGAACCAAGTTTGCCACGGAAAATAAGACTGAAAATGCCTTCTCCAATACTGTATTTGGTACAAAGCCATCAACTGATGAACCATCTAACGCATTTCATAATTTGTCTTTGGGAAACCTCAATTCCAAAAGCGAAGGTAATAAGAATGCATTTAGTAATTTGTCACTCGATGATACTGTAGAAAATAAAAAGAAGGACAGCCCTTTCGGAAAGTCACTATTTACAACTGATTCTGCTGTATCTAAACCCTTATTTGAAAGCAGTACCTCAATGGAGTCTCCATTTGCTAAATTTTCTTTTAAAAATTCCAACGAAACTAAAGACAGCAAATCAGAATCTGAAGTGACATCAGATGACACATCCTTAGCTAAACCAAATATGGAGAAAGTAGTAGACACTTCGATTGTTCAAACCAATAAAAATCCAACACATGCTGCCGAAACACAGAACTCAGAAACTACAGAAATACCCAATTTTGGCTCTTTAAAGCAAACCAAATCACCATTCGCAAACTTGAAGGAAAAGGAGCCAATTTCTGGGGGGATAGCTATGTCTAATGCCATATCTTCAGTTGCCAAAGAGGACATATCGGATGCTAGTGGATCTAATCAAAATAAGTCTGAAATAGACGAGAGCGAAGATGTGTCTAATGATCTAGGTGATTCTACTGTAGAACAGACTCCATTCGAAACAGATGAATCGAAGCCAAAATTATCCATATCCTCACTAACTGATCGTATCAAAAAGAGTGCAAACATCTCTACATCAAATATCGCTAATCCAACATTTGCAAGTTCAGTAGATACAAAAGAAAAATCGGAATCACCATTCTTATCATTTACAAATAAGATAAATCAATCAACTTCGCAACCCGCATTTTCTTTTAAGAGTTTAAACCTAAAGCAAGATTCGGAGTCAGAATCAAATCAAGACCTTTTAAATGAGTCTGAGATAAAAAATAGAAAAATAGATGAAAGTCAAAATGAAGCTGAGAAAACTAATGAACAAGATAAATTTGCCAAGACTGGAAAGGAGAATGAAGCTGAAGTAACAAAGGAAAATAATAATTTTGACCAGATGGTGACTGAAGGAACTCATAAAGAGTCTGACACTGAAAATTTGGTTAGTCAAAAATCATCTGATGAAGAAGAAGAAGAAGAAGAAGAAGAAGAAGAAGAAGAAGAAGAAGAAGAAGAAGAAGAAGAAGAAGAAGAAGGAGAAGAAAAAGAAGAAGTCGATAAGTCAGTTTTTGAAAATCATAATGATACATTGAAAGAAGAAAAACCTACCAACTTGAATGAGACGAGCTTAATAAAAGATGATTACCACAATACAACCGACTTCGATAATTCATTAGGAAAAGATAATGAAATTCATAAAGAAATTGCAGTATCTACTGATCCAGAAAGTTTACCATGCCCTGCTAAAGAAGAGCATTTGCTCCCTACCGTTGAACATTCTGCCCAGACAGAGATGAGAGAGACAGCCAATGTAATGACTCAAACAGAATCAATTGAAAACAGTCATGCAAGCTTACAGACGTTTGAAAATGATGAAGGGTATCTGGCCGAGCAGTACTTACCAAATCCATTGAAGAAGTATTTTACAAATGCACAAATAGATGAAATACCATATTCATCCACTAACCCAACAATGAAATTGATGGAGCGGTTATACCACAATATTAGTGCTGAGTTTGAAGTTTTAGAATTAAACATTAAAAACTTGAACTCTTTCTTTACAGATCAATCAATCCTGGAACTAGAATCACGTTCAATAGTAACCGTTCCTAATATCTATACATGGAGATTGTCAGAATCAGGTAGATTACAGAAGGTATTGGCTCAAGAGAGCGACAAGTATCATACCTTGAATAAAACTATTATTAGTTTGTCTGAATCAGTAAAAGAGTTGAAAAACACAAAGACTTTATCAAACAGTTCTACTATAATTACGGATGGATACAGACAACTTAGCTATTTGATGTCAAGTAATTCCACACAAAAATATGCTGAATTAAGTTATCATCAGTTAAACCTACAGAATTCTATTCGTTCAAAGATGTATAATCTATCCGAGAAGATGTCTGAGATTGAGCAATTAACCAGTATATTGAAAATCTGTAGCATGAAAGGTAAATCGTTAAAGAATAATCAATACGTATCCAATTTGGTTAATTATTCAACAAATAGTTCTGTGATATTGGAAAACATCAAAAAGCTCCGTGAAGAGGTAAGCCGTTTGAAAGTTTCTAGCCTCGATGTAAACGATACAAGTGAAGCTGTTAGCAATGATACCCAGGCATCTGATGTTGTATTAACTGGTTTGACATTAAATACAAAGAAGCAATTGGGTGATTTTTTCAAGAATATACACGAAGCAGAATAATTCTCTATTAGTTTTCCATGAATCACATACGAAGTTATATAGTCACTGCATATATATAATTAATTTTATATAGACAGACCTATGCTTTACAAAATATTCACTCCATTAATATTAAGCTGCGAACTTGTCTAGTGCAATCTTAAATTCCTTAATTAATGTTGTATTTTCTTCCGGTGTACCAACAGTAATTCTTAAACAACCTGTACAACCTGGTTCAGTTCCCCTAAATCTGATAACCACACCTGCTTTAGTGGCTAATTCATAGTAAACTCTTTTTGCAAGGATATTATCACCGTTATTAATCCTCACCATTATAAAATTTGCATCTAAACCACCAACATGTTTATCGTCTATGAACTTTAATGCAGTCAACTCTCTTAATAACCTTACTTTTTCAGAATTAATTAATTCAGCGTTCTTTTCCATGAGTTGAAGATTATTATCTTCCACTGCTCTCAAAGCAAAATCTGAAGTGATACTAGAAATGTTGTAAGGTGCCTTCATCGCATTCAAGATTTTAGCTAATGGAATGCTAGCAAAAGTCATTCCCAGTCTGATACCAGCCAAACCAAATGACTTTGATAAGGTTTGTAATGTAATTATATTTGGGTATTTAGTAACCAATGGAGCAGTAGAACCGCCACAAAAATCAATATAAGCCTCATCGACAACAATTAAACCATTTTCCCAGTTTTCAGCTACTTTACGAATTCTTGAAGTTTCTATCTTCGCACCAGTAGGGTTACCTGGAGATGTAATGAACAATAGCTTAATTAATGGATCGTCGTTTAATAAATTTATAACTTTTTCAGTGTCCATCTGAAAACTGTTATCATTTGTGATTAATGGACATGTTACGACTTCTACATCATTTATGTTTGCACAAACTGAATACATGGAATATGTTGGGGGCAATACCAGTATCTTTTCTTTACCTGGAACACATGTCGCCCTGATTATAGCATCAATACTTTCATCGGAACCTACACCTAAACAAATGTTTTCGGCAGTCAAAGGTGCTAAATTTTCATTGACATATGCAGATGTTTTATTACGATAGGTTGCAATTGCTGTTTTAAATGCTACTTGATGAGGATCTGGATAACGGTGAAGTTGCGTCCCTCTATTTTCTAATTGAGTTGGACCATGTGCATTTTCATTAGCATCAAGAAGGATACCTTCGGTGAAATCATCCCTAGCACAACGATAAGGCTCTAAGTTAAAAATTTTAGGTCTCACAATTTTTTTTAAGTCAAAAACCATATTTTGCTAATTTCTTTTTGTATTTTGTCAGATACTTAGGTTATTAAACTCTTGAATAAATTATTAAGTTGTGAAGAGTCTGTATTATTAACTATTTATATGTGAAATTGAATATATTGATGAGTCAATTATGTACTATCTTTACAATCATGCAATTAGATTATGTCAGAAAAAAACAACGCAAGATGTACAATTGACTCTTGTGCAGAGTATACAACAGTAATTAAGTCAGATATTATTATTCTCACAATTCTGAGAGGTTTCACCCTTTGACTCCGTCTTTCTTTCAAAAATGGAATTAAGATCACGTGCAACAAGAAAACTAAAAGTTTTAAAAAACGTGATTTGAAGGTGAAAATGGAATATTTCAAAATTAATTCAGGTACTCACCAAACTCGACAGAGTTTATTGATAGTAAGCAATCCTGTGCAGTTTTTACGTTAATGTGACTACACCACTTCTGGGGAAGGTTTTACAAGCTGAAGAATGGTTCGTAGGAGGGTCTTCAATAAGCTATGAAGAAACTCTCTTCAATTTCTGCTTCAATAATTTCATCGTAGTCGTAAAATGTTCAGTCATTACATGAATACTTTCTACTTTAACCTAATATGAATAAATTATTACCCGTTACGTCCTAATGCCAACGTGCATTCGTCGAGTATTCGTTCAAACCAACTCCTAATAAGGTAAAGAATGAAAAATACATTTCTTTTTTTCCGATGAGCTACTCATTTGCCTGCTTTGTTTCTGCGCTCGAGGATTTTCAAAAGAGAAAACAAGGTTTGCTGCTCAGAGGAAGCGTAGAAGAAACTACGTAGATTTCCGCCTCATGTATGAATGTATGGTAGACGTCTAAGATTGGTTTTATCCAAAAATAGACTGAATTTGACATTTTTGCTAATAATAAAATTTGATCAGAGTTTGATATAATTACAAGAAATATGGTACTTCAAATATTTTACAATTTTATATTTTGGCCTGAAACGTTCTAAATTCGTCTACTAGTTCTTGATCTAGACACAGATTAACTGGTAAGAGAAAGATAGACAAGTAAGCGAAATCAGCCAGACAAGAAAATATGCTGCAATCAATTAATATAAAAGAGACTGTTACCTTAGCACCAAGGGGGCTCCCTGGTTTAATGAGTGCAAGACCGACAACCACACAGCAGGAAGAAACTACTACCGTGGATAACACTGCACAGGAGTCTGCTTCAACAACCACAAAGGATTCTACCAAAACAGGATCAAGCGTAACTTCATCGGGATCAAGCCTTACCACTTCTACTTCCTTACCCACTTTAATCAGTAGCACCACTACCACGTCTTCATCAATTATCACACCAACAATTCTACCGCCCAACGCCAGTAATAACCCATACATACTTGGAAGGGATAGTAGAATTAATGGTACTGTATTCATAGCAACAGGTGCTGTACTTGCAGCCATACTTGCTAGTATATGGTTATTTTTAATTTTACAAGGCTATATTTCACGCAGAGCTTATAAGGATGTTATACCACAATACAGATCATCACCTTCGTTGAGTACAACGTCATCATATGATGAAGAAAAGGAAGATTTCGGTAACAATGAAAAATTATACAATAATGATAAATTAGTTATGAAAGGATCCGAACAGTCTCCTAGATCGGATGAGAAGCTAACGAAGAGGCCTTCTATTATTTCGTATCCCTCAGATTTTTTGAAGACTTCAAAAGGACTAAGCGCAACTCAAAGTCCAAGAGATTCATTATTCATATCACCAACTGTAGAAATCCTTTCGCTTGGTCCAAATAAGTTAGGAAAGATTACCTCAGATAGCAGTGTAAATGCTTCAAGTACAACTCTGAATTCTACATACCAAGACTTGACAAGACCTACTGATCTATTCAAAATACGTAAAGGTTCTCCTTCTCCAATTTCTGGTTCACCTAGATCATTTAGACATAGTTTACCTGCAATCCCGTTAAAGGTTCGTGAAGACCTTGCACAAACAAGAAAGAGAATCCCATCAATGTTTTTAGATGATCTGTTAGAAAATCATTTAGATAATGATCTAAAAGAAAATGTTCTATAATATTACCGCTTATTGCATATTCTTCCTTAATTTAATAAAGTTATTTAAATATAAATTGCTTAAGTATAAGCTACATTTTGTTTATTGATAATATGACTATATATATTACTGATGAATTAATTTTACAAGTTTAAAATAATTATTTATTTTTAAATTTTTAACTATTGATAAATTATTTTTTATTTTATCGTTTTTTGACCGATCACATAATAATGCAATTAGCGCCTTCATCATCATTTTCTGTACTAACTTGTGGACCTGCAGTTAAAGCAACTCTAGCTGCTTCAGTAAATGCTTCATTAACACCTTTATTAGATTTGGCACTACATTCAAGATAGCGTAAAGCCCCAATTTGTTTAGCCATAGCTAAACCTTCTTCATAAGTAATCAAATTACTATTCTTATTGCTGTTTTGATGATGAATATTATTTGGAGTAATAGCATTTTGCTCGTTTTCATTATTTCTTAAATCACACTTCAAAGCAACAAGGACTAATTTAACACCTTCACAATGATCTGTGATTTCACCAACCCACTTATTCTTGACATTTTCTAAAGAATCTCTAGAATCTATGCTAAAGCATAACATGATAGTATGTGTATCAGAATAGGATAAGGATCGTAATCTATCAAATTCTTCTTGACCTGCAGTATCCCAAAGGGATAATGTGATATGTTTATTGTCTACAAATATATCATGAATATAATTTTCAAAGACTGTTGGTTCATAAACTTCTGGAAAATATCCTCTTGTAAAAACATTCAATAAAGAAGTCTTACCACATGCACCATCACCTAGAATAACTATTTTTCTTTCAATTGGTTTCTTTGATGTTGAAGAAGACCCACATAAGAAAGCCATGTTGAATTAATGTGTTAATTTTTAATATTTATCTGTGCAATAAAGTCTAGAATCCCTCTTGTAAATGAGGAAGGTTGGAATTCTATGTTAATTAAAGGATATAATATAATTGAAAAATGAATATTAATTGATAAAACAACTGGATCGTTAAATGATTAAAAAAATAAAAACAATGAAATTTTTAAGACTAAATTTTTCTTTTGGCCGTTCTGTTTTTATTTCTCGAAATTTTTAAGCGTTTTTCTTCGAAAAAACTGAATTTGACTCTCCAGGTTCGTATGTGATCAAAACAAAAACAAACAAAAATATAAACAAAAACAATAAAACGAAATGAATCATGTGAATTGCACATGATCCAAAATTTGTGATTGCCCATAATATGGGACTTATTATGTTTAATTTAACCAAAGAGTCTATTCTTTGATGTGGGTAACCCTTGCAAAAGAGAAATAATGGGATATGTTACTTCATTTCGTGTTTTATGTAATATATACAGAAAACTAGATTCTATTTGAAGAGCCTAACAAGTATTCCTGAGATTACTTTTCTCAACAATATATTCATTAAAAAAATTGTTATCTATTTCTTGAACTACTTTTAACAGCACCAACTCATGATCTGTGTTTCATAGCAAAGTTAATATTTACATGTGTTACTAACTTAGTGCTTATCTTTACAGAAATCATAATAAATATCCCGAAGGTATATCAGTATGGTGGACGGAATGCATTCACTATGATACGTGAAATTTTCATATTCGTTTTATGCTAGTCTTCGCAATTCTTTAATCACCCAAAAGAATGGTGTAGCTCCCTATCTCAACAGAATATTTAGCAATATGCTACTTAATCACATGTTCAGCTCTATTCTAATATGAATACGTTTTATTTACGGCTCTATTTTTGTAAGAAAATATTAAGTTCATATCTGATATTGTTTTATCCAGAAGATCTGTTTAACTTAAAAGATTACACATATTACTCAGTTTAAAATATTGTCCGATGAAATACTTCAAAATGTTTTAGGTCCGGCACTTTGAAAAGATTCCCTTTAAAATTGCTTTCTTATTTGGCAATGTATCTTCCTTCTTTACCAAAACAAATTTGAATTTAGCATAACACCCTATACTTACTCCAAAAAGTCTCTCACCTTTACTTCGCTTAAAAGCAGAGTCGAACAAGGGCTGCTAGATATACAGTTGAATAGTAAACATATCATGTAGAATCATATTCGCAAAGCCCAGGACTAAGTTTTGTAGTTTTTAAGTCAAACAATATGAAAGGTACACAAACCCATGACTACATAGTAGTCATTTTAACACTTGAGCTTAACGTAATGAAGCAAAAATTGAAAATAAAGTTTTCAGATAAGAAAATAATTTCTCAAAGTTGTAGGCATAGTTGGAGTTACACGAATGAGTCGATTACTGCTATTACTCTATTTGTGAAGCTTGTACTTGCTAAGCTGTATAGCTATTCTGAACTTGATTACCCGTATCAATTAACTAGGATAATTATTGATTAATTACTATATTCCTTGTACCACCACGCTATGCTAATACTTAATTTCTTACCTTGGATCAGGAAATATTCTTCTGAAATGATCTCGTTGCCACCAGAATTTTTTTATGTTATCAGTGTTGCTAAAATAAAAGGGAAATATGGTAGGAGTTAGTTTCAATTAGTTCTACACTTTTGCACAAAGTTTAAAGTCTACTTTCCTGATCTGTTTGGCAATATAACATGTATCCTTAAGGAGCATAATAGCAAACTATCGAATTTAATGGATATTAAAATAGAAAAGATGTAATTTATTGAAAATGAATTTCTATCAAAAGCTTGCATGTACGAAAATGAAATTTCTAAATTGTTATTCTCGAAAGATTCCAAGTAGAAAAGCTTCGAACCATAATTATTACACATATGCGTAAAATAGTAGAAATATACTGTCTGTATTACTCTGAAGCTTAATTAAAATATATCAAACTTTGCAAATTCTTCGAAGCGTCCGATAACGCTCTTTTAATTTACTTTTGGTTTAATACTAACATCATCACATATTCAAAGTAATATAGGTGCAACACATAGAGCTTTATGTTTAAGTCATAAAATGTATTAAGTCTTGATGGAACTATTTCTACTTTGGAAATATAGTCGGTCCTTTAATTACTTACATCTTTATGGCTACTTTGCATAATAATAACTCTTTTTGATTGTCGCAGCCTTTGATCAATTTGGTAGATTCTTTCTGAATACTTCGTTACTTGGGCCCATGATAAAGAGTTTTTGCTCTTTGCGCTAGCCAAATACAAACTATGTTATAAATGATTCTAATCGCTGCTGCTCGAAGAATTTAAAGCATACGAATAAATGCTTAACATATTCTAAATTATGTTGCTTCCGTTAAATTAGCTGCTAGTTTTATATTTCTGAGACTCGATCATCAAATGTGATATTGTGCTATATTGATTTGTCATACTTGCATTATAAGATTTTCTCTCTATCTACTCATTTTAATTCTCTTCAATAGTTCCCATAATTATTCATAATTGCATATTAGATTTACTATCAGAAGTTTAATCAAAGTTGGTATGTTTACTAGCATATTAATGAGTTAATACCCAGAATACAATTTAGTAGAGTTTCATTAAATGGAATGATTTTTCAATACTACCAACTCTTCAACGCATGGTAATTCATATTCAAAGGAATGCAGATTGAAATTCACAACTTTAAATTTAAATATATTGAACACTTTTCAAAACCTTCTAGAAGAAATATTCGGAAGACTTTCCAATGGCTCTTTTTCTTCTCTAGAATGTTTTTCAAGTTTCTTAATCTAACCATTAATGATCGAACCCCAGGAAATTTAAAACTGTATTTTTTTTCATTCCGAATCACCGAAGAGATACTTTCATAAGTTAATGTATACTTCTTGACACAGTATATGAGGTAATGATATTAAATTTACTATTTATTCTAATGGTTCGATGTTTTATGAACGGAACATATACATGCCTATTGGCAATTGCTATTCCCGGGTTCATGACTTACATTAATTATGTAAACAGATAGATGAAGGGAAAAAATATGCACGTATGGGATTTATACCATTTCCTTTCCTGTACCTACAGCTGTTTATTAAGTACCTCACTTTTTAAATAGGAAATGAAACTAATAGGAGGTATAAGCCATTTAATGGGGCAAAACAAATGTAATAGTCTTCATTTTTTGTTGAGTAAAAAGCTGAATTAGTTGTGCATAAATGCTATTTTAAATATGTCAATCCAATGGTCCAGACTTGCGAAGCCTTTAATTTATTTTGATCTTTGAGAGTCTAGTTCTTTCTGTCATATCGTATAAGTCGGAAAGGAAATGCCGGCTGTTGATGCGATAGAAATATTAAAAACACATTTCTGTTAAGGTACTACAAATTGAAGGTTATATGGAGTTTATTTAAGTTTATCACTTCTGGGGCTTTAAAGCCATAAATATCTGTCGCTACTAAAAAGAGTTACTCAACAATAATTAATTTTTTCGAATACAAAGAAATGGATCTTAAAAGTACTTTATTTTACTGCATTACGCTCCAGCTTCTTAAGCATGAGTTCTCCCTAATCTACTGAAGTAAAATCAAGGCATTGTGTAAAAAATTGAATCTTAAAATTTCCACTTTTATTAAATGTGTTGTTACTCTGATACTTTTAGAACAAAGGTACAGTAAGGGTTACAATCCTGTTATCGATCTATTATGGAAGGATAACAAATTCATTTATGCCGTTTACCTCCACGAACTGTGGTGGAGAAGTAATTGTTGAAATTTGCATGCATTTAGTCGACTAATCACCTCCAGCCTACTTTCTTTAGAAACGATTGTACTTCTAACTAATACATTTTTACCCTTGTGCGCTGTTATAAAGTTTAAAAAACTTTAAAAACCTTATCTTACACGTTTCACTACAAATAAGTAGTAACTCATCAGATCGAGAAGGTACTGTATTTGGTACAATGAAAACAATTTTATTGGTACAGATATATCTGTTTAGATGATTTGCATAACGAATAAGCTAGTTACACAATGATCTGAATAGACAGGTGCAAAACACCGACTAAAATATTCGGTTTAACTACTATATTCGGCAATAATACACTCTATTCCTTTTGTTGTTTGTCAACACTTTTTGGCGGAGAATTAGCTAAGCATTTATGACTCAAGGGTTTCTCTTGAAATGCTTTGAGGTTTCAAATGATGTACTTATTTAATCTATCGTACCAACAATAATATTTTGAACTCACTACAGAATAGTGTAAAAAAATTAAAGATATAACTGTTTTCGCTTTTCCATGGAGTGATTTTTAGTTTCTTCTTTCATAAACTGCATTGATTTAAGCTGCATTTAATAATGGAGTAGGTTCCGTGCGGTTAGTTCCAATGATTTACTAGGGGCAGTTGTTCTGTGCTGTTTAATAATATATGAATAAGAATTTCTGATTGTGTTGATAAGCAAATAAATTTCGTCTAGAACATAATACAATAAACTAAAAAAGAAGAAGTATAAAAGCCACCTGGACACGGCTGATTGGAGTTCCTAGTTGATAAATCTGACCTTTTACATATATTTCCTTTGGTTTAATTGAATCATTTTCTTTTGCAAACCTATCTAAACATTGCCAGAAGTAGAAACCGACTCTTTTGTGGAGAAATATTATAATATTTTACTTTCTAGCATCAAGAAGAAAGGGAGAAGACAAGTCAGACGAAGTATATAAATTTTATCTGTTTTATTTGTTTTGAAACTTAACATAGTTATCTGAATATTACCAAGATATTGGAAAGCTAATTGAAAGCTATTATCTGTTTCCTCCTCTGCTAAGTCAAGTTTGATAGTACTTATAGAAAGTACTTATTTTTTTATTCAAAATCTTTATTATTGGAAACATAATCATACAATCATTATCTAGGCGTAATTTATGAGCGAAGAGAGCCTCCTTAGCCCCAATTCCTTAAGCACGAATAATAACGCTACTGCGTATAGTAATTTGAATTACGTTTTTGAATCTATTACTCTAAATAACAGTGACATCAAAAGCAACCACAAGAAAAGTGTACAAGGAAATAATATTAGAATTACAAGTCTAAACGGTGATATGAGAAATAATCTTAATGAAGAGCACACAGACGATGAAATTCATACTGTTATAGACTCATCATCACCAGAAAGCACAACTACGAAAGCGAAAGACTCGTTGTCAATTTCACCGAATATTGTTCAATATAGTAAACAAACTAGAAAAAAATGGAAAAGCCCTGAAGATTTAGCTTTTTTAAAGGTGCTTTTAATGAATGCAAACCTGCTAACATACGTGGAGTTTTTCAAGCCAATGAAGAATTTTTGGGTAAAAATTTCTAGTCTTCTTCTTGAATTAAACTATGAAAGAAATGCCAGACAATGTCACGATCGGTTCAGGGTTTTATATGCGAAGGCTCAAAAGTTAAAAGGAAAGATAAATGAAAAAAAATCCATCAGTAGAGTTACCAATATTCAATTTTGCTTGCTACAACTCTTAGAGATATTCATATTTCATAATAATAATATTGTACTCAAATCACATTTAACTTTACAAGCAAAAAGTGAAAGTGATACAATACCAAGGTCTCTATATCACCCCGATTATGTAAACGCTAGCGTTGATATAATGAATAATTTTAGGAACACTAGTATAGTAAATTTGGGAAATAAGGGAAGTGGAACGATGATGGACAATCACACTGTTTCACATTATAATATACAATCATCTGATGAAGATCTGATTAATTTTTCGAATATGCTCACAAATGAACCAAGTCTATGTTCAGGTATGCCAACAGATGTGTCATGCCAGTTAATGACCCAATGTGATCAGCAACAAACTATGGTAAATTATCTACCAGGTAGTGGAGATCATTTAAATCGGCCGATGCTAGAGCTTTTGAGAACAGCCAAATCAAATATCGAGTCATTGCAAGTTGAAGTTTGCAATTTGAAAGTGGAAACAAAGGCACTACAGACACGAATACTTGACCAAGAGAGATTGATAGGGAATTTGTACTCTAATAGTCATGTTGGAACAAAAAATTATGGACTAGATCCAAAAGCAGAATATTAAGGAAAGACTCATTCTAAGGCATATGCCTTTTTGTATTTAAATAATTAGATATATCTAATCATGGTGTGACACTGTCGTTCACACAAGCATCTGTACATGTAGCGGAGTATGTTTATTTCCCTGTTTATCGGAGCTTTATGTATCGGTTTGAGATAGCTACTTTATCGTAATATTAATGAGAGTTTGTCACATTTATCTTTCATGTCATTTTTCAAGGTATCTGTGTGTAACCTTCAAAATTGGTGTAGTCATCGAAACTGGCACAAAAGTGAATATATATATATCGAAGAAATTAGTAAATAATTGGTAAAAAAATGAGCATAAATTGTAAACTCCCTGAATTCAAGTGCAAACGTAGTATAGTTATGAATTAGGATATATAAAATATTAATTCACATATATTAGATTCTAAAGAATACGAGTGAACATGGATATTAAAAATCTATCAAGTAAAATTCAAATTAGTTAAATTGAATAAAGAATATTATGTTAGAATAAATAAACTGTGAAATTCAATAAATCTATCATGCCTTCTGTTCTGATGTATTGCTTTTCCGAAAATCGTCTATTAATTTTTGTTCTTCGATTCTTCTTCTAAAGGCAATTTCTTTACCATGTCTCACTGGGTACAAAAGGATAAGAGCTGATAAAGCCGTCAATCCAGATAAGAATGTAAAAACACCACCATATGTCATACTTTGATTCATTTTACTTAAAGAAGCAATGAAGACGACTGAGAGAAGGCATCTATATAGATTTAAGCAACTTGTTGCTGTAGAAGCTTTCGATGGAAATAAGTCAACCATTAAAGTGGTTGAGAACGTTAAGATACAATTAGAAAATAAGGATGCAAAACCACTGCAGACTAATACTGCAGCTAAAGGAGCTTTGTATGTGATACACCAACCAAATGCAATAAAACCCGATGAACTTAAAATTAGAGTAACAAATGCAGGACTTAACCTTGCCTTAAATATGTTAAACGTGTATTTTGGATCATTTTCCATAATATCTTTGACTTGTCTCATGTCATTATATTGAGCCATTAACTCATTCGTCTGTTCATCTAACCATTCGTTGTGTTTTGCAAGTTGCCTCCTATAGGCCCAATTCAAATATCTACCTGAAGTTACAACACTAACCAACGTACATAAACCTGTTGGTAAATATGAAAGACCAATTTGAGTAACAGACAAATTGTAATGTTTACTTAGAGCGGTTGAAAGAGCTGTCTGATGTGTTGTATTAGTTGCAAACTGCATCCTTATCAACAAACAATAGAATATCTACCTCTTTAACTTTCAAGATTGAAAAAGGAGCCAATATATTCAAATGAACCTTTGGCTCTATAGTTTCATACTGTGGATCATCCATATGTAATGATTTTCTGACTGCTGGAACCTTTAAAATTGGCGCATAGTTGACATATGATTTTGGTTCAACAGACCCATTACCAACTACAGTTCTTTTTGTTTCAGGTAACATAAATAAGGAAATAGAACCACATGCACCTGAACCTACTGCTAAGAACCAAAAAATAGATCTCCAACCCCATCTTGCTGACAATAATGCACCAATCAATGCACCCAGAGCACTACCAACAACCTGAAATCCTGAAACATAACCAACATAACCACCTCTTTCTGCTCGAGTAGTTATGTCCCCCATTATTCCACTATTAATGGCGATAACAGGTGAAATACCAGCAGCCTGTAAACATCTTAAAACGACAATTTGGGTATAATTATTTGAACATGCTAATCCAATGCAAGCAGCCACATAGATAAATATTGATATGAGAACAATTGGTCTTCTACCTAATGTATCAGCCAAACCTCCCATAATACTTGGAGAAAGTCCTTGAAATAAGAAGTACACCACAACTGTTATATTCACCTCCTCTTCAGTAATATGAAATAACCTTTCGATAGTTGTTAAAACAGGATAGTAAATAGCACCTGCAATAGACGAATAGAAACCAGTGAAAGCACACTGCAAAACTAGCAACATTTTAGCCTTTCTACCGAATTGGGAATATGGAGGAGCATTAATACTTGGCTCATTTGCATTAGACTTCGTTCGAAACATAGTTAATTTTGGATTATTACCATCATCATCTGTTTCATATTCAGTGCTGTCCTTACGGTAAGTATGGTTTATATAACGAATTGAATGAGGATCTCTTATTTCAGATGTGAGGTCTTCACTAGCATCACTAATTGTATGTATTTCATCAGATTCATTGTTAAAAGAAGTGCCTTCTGCTGCACTAGATATTTCAAAATTACTCATCTTCTATTAAATTTAACTTTAAATTATGATTAATTTAAGCGATCATACGTAATCTACTATGGTTGCTAAGATTAACTATTATGTAAAATGACTAAATATTTTTAGAAATATTCCATAATCTTAAGTACCATGCAAAACTTTCAATAATAATAAAAGCTCTCAATTATAAAATGAAATAGTAAACCGCTTATCTTTATATACAAAATGTTCTTAATTCAATGTTAGTCAACAAGGGCCATATTACAAGTACTATTATTTAAGAAATGCCCAGAAATTAATTTTATAATAGTCTTGATTATCTAAATAGGCAAAAGATAAAAAAAGAAAAATTTTCCTTACGTTAAACATAAGAATTGGAGTATCAGAATATACTTAGGCATAATTTAAAAATACGTATTCTAATCTTCTACGGGTACTTTACTAAGATCCTTGTTTTCTGGACCGAAATATTCCGGGAAATCTTGAATTCTGAACCGAAACTTACCGAAGTTTACCTGTGAAAGCCGTGTTACTTCCATGTCAAGGCCTTTCTAAAGATTTTTTCAATTTCATTGAACTTGAAAATTATCCACGGAACGCTAGGTACCGTCAGGCATTCTGCGGACCTTTCACTGTAAATTTCTGAAAGTCGAATGATTATAAAAATCTTTTGGCACATTTTTTTTCTTTTCTGTTAAGTTCCTTTCTTAGCCGTGGTTATTTCCATATATGGAGAATTGAAGTTTAGAAGACAGAGCATTTCCGTTATTCGGAGAATGATCTACTAGTCCTTGTATATAACTTTGCCGAATATCGGAGAAGTATGCAACTTAGATAGTGTATTAATATTGTAAGTGACATAATAATATACTTTAAAATGGTAGGAACACATAAAACTATATACAATAATATACTTAAGTGTTATTTATTTCCAAATTGAAAATATGTGTCATGCAAAATATAAAATGAGAATCAAAACTGTAAGTTATTCGAAAAGTTATTGATCTACTTAAACTAGTAAGGAATATGGTTATGACGTTATTCATTGGAGTATAGCTATAACAGCTGAAACAAAAAAATTCCGTAATAAGGAATAGCAACAATACTATGCATTAAAAGGAAAAAAGTGAAAAAAATGATTGTTGGTTATTATTTTGGTGGGGGATGTTTTGGTGTATGAATCAAAAAATTCACTGGTCTTTGAGGAAAGCCAGTATTGAGTCTTTGTGGGGACTTGAACTCTGACATTGAAGACACAACAGCGGCACTTTGTGATCTTCTATGTCCCTTTTTCTGGAAATTTGTATTTGACATAGATAGGTTAGATTTGTACGGTGACAATGGTGGCTGAACTATAGTTGGGTTTTGATATTTGTTCTCCATCGTACCAGGTGGTATAATCATCAATGGCATTCCACCTGTCTGGTTATAGAAATTCTGTGGATATGGTGTTGTGTAGGAAGATTTGCCATTTTGCTGCTGAGGATATGACATTGGTTGATTCTGTATTTGAGCATTATGGTTCATTATTTGTGGTTGACTTTGCATATGCTGTTTATTTTCCAACCCACTATCAATATTCTGTTGTTGTGGGGGTGGGTATAAGAAATGAGGTTGAAGTTGCACAGGGTATTGCGCAGTAGACCATTGTCCGGTCGGTGGATATGCAAAATTATTAGCCTGTGCTATCTGTGGAGCATAATGGGTAGGCACAGGTACTATATTCTCATTAGAAGGTTGAACTGAAGTAATATCTGATCTTATTCTTTGATGGCCCCTTGGACTTGAGAGGTGAGGCGAGGATCTCAGCCTTTTCTTTTTATTTTCTGGTGAGTGAGAAGCAATATTATTGTTAGTACTTGCAGAATCTGGTATGGTGGGGCCATTTCTATCATTGCTACCTGCGTTTAGACTATTTATACTTGTTAAAGTAAATGCCTCAATTATTCTATTTATGGTATCAGGTGTTAATTTTTCAGTATTGATACATTTATCGATAATGGATTCTAATTTGGTTAAATTTGCTTCACGTAATTCCTCAACTTTACGTTTTCCTCTGATCAAACGTATTGACACATATTTATCAAATATATCATTGTCAACAGTACCTAACCTTCGTATATCAGCAATACCAAGCTCCTTCAGTATCACTCGCTTCATTGTTGACCGTTCATCTGTTTGGTCATCTTCAGCCTGTGTCCTACTGCCTGGACTAGCAATATGTGTTTCTTCTTCAGTTTCTTTATTCAGTAGCGATTGGACAGGACTAGTTCCTCCAGATTGCTGCTTATTTGTAATCAGTGTGACTGCAGAAAGATTCTCTGATGATTTACTTTCATTTAGTCGCTTTTCTTGAGCATCGGCCGTTAGTGGCTCCTGGAGATTTTCTGTTTGAGTAGAACGTTCCATAAAATAACAGAAAGCACTTAGTATTCAAAGAAAAGGGTATTGATGAATATAATGCAGTCTATCCTATTAATTGTATATGACTTCCTTTTAGCTTTGAAGACAATATCAGGAAAAAAAAAAATATGTAAAATGTAGTCGTATTGATCCTTGTTGAATGCTTATAAGATCTGTAATAAAGGAAAAATGAAAGAAAACTAGGTGGTTAAAATTAACAAAAGCTGGAAACGTATTTAAATTGGCTTCTTCAAAATCTGTAAATTAATATGGTTATACTTCGTAACTAAAAATAGATTTCAATGGTTTCTTCTTAGGAAAAAGATAGACAATTAATAAATTATGTAATCTAGCCTGGGCTTGGGAAAGCAGATTGGAAATAAGTTTAAAAATCTAAAAAGGGTATCACTATAGAGGTGGAAAAAGAATATTGAAAGATAGTATGTTTATATGCGAAGGGTATCTAAATCTATTCAATCTACGTATCCTGATGATTTAAATCAGTAAGTGATGAGAACAGTAACTACAAAAAAATAATGCTGATTTATAAATACAAACTGTGATGTGTTGTCAATTACCATTGTGAAATTTCACTCAAAAAAGTTAAAATGGGAATAAATACGAAACTAATTAGGAATCGGCGTTGTGCGCGATCTTATTAACGCTTCTCAATGATAAGAATGCGAAAAATATTATTTCTTAAACAAGTTATGTTCGTGGGAAACACAAAAGGAAAAAAAAGTTAATAGGGTATTTACCTCGCTAAAAACACGAGATGCGGTTAATTCTCAGTAAAAGAAGATAAAGTTTGATTCAAGGAAGGTTTGACGCTTCTGGAGCCCTCCCTGCAACAACTGAGGTACATCAGTAAAGAACTATAGAACCAACAGCTCAGAGTAACCATGTCTTACTCAACGTATATCACTATAATACGATCTTAACTATAGTATGTATTTAAAAATAAAATGACAAATTCTTTCATATTAGTTTAATATTACAAATATAATCACCTTAATAATAACTCTATACGAGTTTATGTAAGGAATTAAAGCTATAGAGGTAGGATACATATTATTTCTAAAGTATCAAGAATAATACAACAAAATAATGAAAGAAGGAATAGATTTTAAAAAAAAGTTGGTATAATAGTCTTTACTGTTTAATAAAAAAGGAATTGTTTTAAAAAAAATAAAGTAGGGAGGGTCATAAACATGTCTAGTTGTATAGAACAAATTTGGCTTGACCAGAAGTAACCGCAACGGTACAACCATCGGCACCACCAGTGAATTGACCATTTTCGTACTTACAATCACCGTTGACAACAGAGTTACTATCAGCAGCAACAATCTTGACGTTGTAGTTTAATGGAGAACCATTGTTTGGATTTGGAATCAAAGATAGATAACTAATACCATTGGTGTAACCAGCACCGAAGTTTAATGGGGCCCAGTTACCAATACCGGAACCAGCATCACCCCATACACAACCATCTTCGACAGAAACACCAGCGTTGTTGACGTAGTATTGAGCAGAAGTTTTCATACCCTTCCAGTTATAGTAGGTGTCTTGGTCAACGACAGTTAATGGTAAAGTGTTACCAGCTTCGACGAAAGTTGGAATAACCATATTTTCAGTACCTGGGTAATCAGTTCTACAGATAGCAACACCTTGTGATAATTGAGATTCAACAACAGCAGCGTCAACACCCCATTCACATAAGTAGTTAGTGTTAGTGTTTGAACGGTATAACTTACCATTCTTACATAATAAACCACCAACAGATCTACCATCGGCTGGTTGTTCAGAAGGCCATTGTGTCTTGGACATACCTGGTTGACAAGCGTAAGAACAGTAAGAACCTTCCTTACAGGAGCCACCGGTTGAAGTATCAGTGTTTTCAATACCAGTCCAACCACCTTGGTTCATCCAGTCAACAGAGATGACACCTTGACCAGATGGGAAGGAATCACAGGAGATGGTACCATCTTGGAACTCTTCATTTGGCCCAGAGAACGCAGCTAAATCACCATAGATACCACCGCTGGAAGAACCAGAAGAGGTAGAGCTGGAAGTTGAGGTTGACTCAGCAGTTTTTGAACTAGTAGTAGTTTCGGCAACCTTTGAAGTAGTGGTTTCGGCGGCCTTTGAAGTAGTGGTTTCAGCAACCTTTGAAGTAGTAGTAGTAGCAGGTTGTTGGGCTTCAGTAGAGACAGAGGTAGTTACAGCTTCAGTAGTTGGAGCTTGTGCGACCTCTGAAGAAGCAACAACTTCAGAATCTTGAACTGGAGAAACATCAGCGGAAGTGGCTGTGGTAGGAGTCAAGGTAGTAGTTTGAGATTCAGCTGGAGCGGCAATCTTCATTGGTTGAATGGTCTGGCCGTTAGCATCGACTGTAACTGTTTCATAAACATATTCAACAGCAACGGCTCTCTTATGGTTATGGTTAGCAGCAATAGTAGTAGTGCAATCATCGTTTAATTTTGGTAGAGCGGAAACGACAGAACTGGTACCTAATAAAGCGGCAACAGTTAAACTTGTAGTAGAAAATTTCATAATCTATAATTTAAAAAATGAATATTAATGAAATATAAGTTGTTAGTAAAAAGACAAACGTAATTGATAGGGGAGGTTAAGATTTATTTTATTTTGTCCTGTTAATATTTAATACACCGAATTATTTCTATAATGAGTTTGTGTTAATAATATGGAAGATGGTGGTAGTAATACAGGAATATAGATAGAAAAGTGTAGAGATAAAATGCAAATAGATTTGTTTGATTTTCTTGAATAGACAATTGTAGCAATAAAAAGAAATGGATTTTCTTAAATATGAGTTTATAATGTTTTACTTATATTAAAATTCCCAATTGAGAGGAATTAAAAATTAAAACTCCATGAAAATCACGAATAATTCTTGGTAAAAACCTCAACATTGCATTTACACCTACTCGTCTCTATGCTCCATAACCTTCGATTACTTAATACCATATTTTCTATCTTCGATTAAAGTTAGTCAACTCTTGTACATTATCTAACGAAAAAAAGACCAGCATTAGCAAGCAAAAAAAATTCATACTCAGAGTATTTTTCTTCGCACTCTACAACACAACGCGAAATGTTAAACAGATAACTATTAAAATTTCAGATGCGAAGAAAGTGACGCACCTTAATTCCGCGAAAAAGTACAACGCCAAAATATGAAAAAAAATAACGACGCCAAAACGAGGATAGGGAGTGAATTCAACAGCGCCGCTTTATTCTATAGAAAGGAAAGTACAACAACTTACGATACGAAAGATAAACAGAGTATTGTGGTAAGCATTATAAGTCTCCTTAGTTTGGGTGTTTAAATCGTAATTGGAAGGATTAAAATAAATTCAAAATGGACCTCATCGTTAAAAATTAATATTAATCTTCAAATTAATAATAACCTGTAATAATAATAATAATCATGATACATACTGATAGATATCTTTCAAATAATAATAATTTCTATTGGATATTTTTTAATTTAAGGAATGTAAAATAGTTGGGATTATTAGAAAAAAATAATATTAATAATAATAAAAATAAAAAGGAATGTAGAAAGTTGGATACTCTTGTTAGATTTTTCTTATTTAAAAAAGATTTCTTTTGATTTTGTTAAAATTAGATATAACACGGAATTATTCTTAGATATGATTTAATGTTACACATTATATATATAATTATTAGTTTGATGCTTTATATATATATATTAGAGTACGAAAAAATATTACTTCGGCAGAGCAAAAAAAGAAAGAAAAATTAGTAAATAATAAACAAACAAGAAAAACAAACGAGAAAAATCCTAGAACTACTGAGAGAAGTGTGTAGTGCGCGTTAATACGTTCTTTTGTTTTATTTACCAGTTGCAGGTACTACTTATATTTGAAACATAATATTGCGATATACACTGTGTTGTTTGTAGTAAGAGGTTAAAGGAAGTAGAAGACAAAAGTGCTCACTATATAACTGTACGAAAGTTGTTCTATGGTTAATCAAACAAAATTGATACAAAGGAGAAGAAGGCGATTACTTTCCTTGATGTATTTTTTAACACGGGTTTGTTCGCTTAATTTTTATTTACATAATCTTTTCATACATAAACGGAAATAAGGAATAAATACCATTATTTAATTGGTCTTCTTCGCATTAGCTACTGCATCGAACACTCTGCCCAACTTAAACTTCTTAATTAAACCAAATTCAAGTAACCAATAAGGAATAAATAGGGAGATCCAAGATAAGATGCTGGCCATCTTACCTCTATAAAGATCAACTGGGTCATGATCACTCATAATATCCCTGAGTATCTTCTTGGCATATACGTCTGCTGGCATTGGATGGTGATTTTTCGCCATTAATTGTCTATATCTAAAGCTATCTTGACCTTCTTTGAAGTTGAAAATTGAATCATTTGGTAATGGTCTTGTATCAGCGATGTTAGTATCCACACCACCCGTAACAACGTTGATTACACGTACACCGAATGGCTTCAATTCTAAATGAAGGCCTCTAGCGTATGAGTGGATAGCAGCCTTTGATGCAGAGTAGACACTACCAAATGGGAAAGAAATAATACCAGCGGTGGAACCTGTAAACACGATAGTTCCTTTGGCATTAATTAGAAATTGGGATAGTTGTTTAGTCATATTCATATGGCCAAACACATTAACTTTAAAACATTGTTCAATTGCCTCGTTGCTAACATCTAAGGCAGGGAAAGTACAACTTTGACCTGCATTATTATACAATAAATCAAGTTTTTTATCAACCAATTCTTTAGCTAAATAATCTTTGAAATTTTTGATTTCTTCCAAGTTGGTTATATCAATTTTGTATGGCTCAATCACAGTAGGTGGATACTTTGATGTTAGGGGGGTTAAGCCATCTAAAGTTCTGGAACAAGCGTATACTTTGTAGTTATTGCTTATCAATTCTTTGGTAATGGCGTATCCAATTCCTGACGACGCACCTGTAACAACTGCAACCTTTCTTGACTCAGACATAATATTTTATTTTTCTGTCGATTCTTTTTATTTTATAGATTGTGTTTCTTCGAATCTTCAAACTTGTTGCTTTTAATACCAAGTATTTGTTTTATTTTTTCGTAGGGGCTTCCTTTTTTTGGTTGTGGGGATTTTTTCGTTAGCTTATAACAATTTACAGCCATATCAAAAAAATGGACACATACATTTAGAGAGCATAAAATTGCATTAAAAATAAATACATAAAATAGTTAATTAAATACATAGAGGAAAAAAGAAAAATTGCAGTAATATTTTGTACTTTTGATTTTTTTATCATGACTATTTACTCTTCTTGAAATACATCCTTTAAGAACGCATCTTCTTCCCTTAAGTGCAGATTTTTGTTACCTGCAGCAACAGCACCACTTGGGTTTCTACCACAGTATCTAACTTCATGATCCTTGTAGTTTTCAGTCTCCTTCAAGGTAGTTTGTAATCTTGGAGCTACAAATGACCAAGCACCCATGTTTAATGGTTCTTCTTGACACCAGACAATTTCTTCTAAGTTTGGATAACTATTAATGGTATCACGCAATTGAGCAAATGGGAATGGGTGTAGCTCTTCAATTTTCACAAAGGCAGTGTTCTTATCTCCCAACTTCTCACGTCTCTTGTGCAAAGCAGTATAGACTTGACCAGTTAATAACACTAATCTCTTCGTTTCTTCTTTTGGAGCGATAGACTTACCATGTTCGACATCTTCAATAATCCATTGGAATCCACCATTGGTAAATTCTTCTAAGCTTGATCTTGCCAGTGGGTGACGTAGTAATTGTTTAGAGAAAAATAAGATCAGTGGTTTACGGAATTGACGATGTTGTTGTCTTCTTAAAATATGGAACAAATTACCAGGTGTAGTTGGATACACAACTTGGAAATTGCAATCTTGATGCTGTCTTTGCAGCTTCTCTTCAGATGGGAAGAATCTTTGATCTTCATTAGCCAATTGAAGGAATCTTTCTAACCTACCTGATGAATGTTCTGGACCCTGCCCATCATAACCGTGTGGTAAAGAAAGAACCAAACCGGAACGTTGCTTCCATTTCTGTTCACCACCAGCAATAAATTGGTCAATAATGACTTGAGCAGTATTTGCAAAATCACCAAATTGAGCTTCCCATACAACAAGGTATTCTGGTGATGTCAACGAGTAACCATATTCAAACCCCATTACACCATATTCGGATAATGATGAGTTTGCAATAGTAAAGTCAGATTGATTGTCCGCTAAATGTTTTAATGGAGTGTAAGTATTATCGGATTGTTGGTCATGTAATACAGAATGACGCTGAGAAAAAGTACCTCTTTCAACATCCTCACCAGAAACTCTAACATGGTTACCCTCCAGTAGTAGCGACCCATAAGCTAGAGCTTCACCAGTTGCCCAATCAATTCCTTCACCATCTTCAACAGATTTTCCTCTTTGATTTAAGATTCTCTTTAGATTCTTATGTACTTCAAAATTCTCTGGCCATGTTGAAATCGCCTTACCGATACTCTTCAACACAACTTCGCTGACATTAGTAGGTTCGTGTGGTAAAATTTCTGTAGCTAGTTCCTTTGGTGATTTGAATCCCTCCCAAGCAGCAGTCAACCATTCTCTTTGACTTGGAACGTAATCTTTAGCTTTTTCAAAAGCATCTTCAAATAATCCCCAAACCCATTTCTTATGTTCGTCGATGTCCTTCTTAGAGAAGCTACCTTCAGCGATTAACTTGTCGGTGTATTCATCGATTACACTCTTTTGTTTAGCGATTTTTTTGTACATTAATGGTTGAGTAAACGAAGGTTGGTCAGTTTCATTATGACCATGTTTTCTCCAACCAACAACATCAATAATTGCGTCAGTATGGAAGGTGTTTCTCCATTCTGCCGCTAAATTGAAAATAAAGGTAACAGCTTCGATATCATTTGCATTGCAGTGGAAGATGGGTGCATCGATTGCCTTTGCTAGATCAGATGGATATGGAGTAGATCTTGCAAGTCTTGGGTCTGTTGTGAAACCAATTTGGTTATTTGTAATAACGTGGATAGTACCACCGGTTGAGTATTCTGGTAGATTTAAGAAACCCATGGTTTCGTAAACGACACCTTGACCAGCAAATGCCGCATCACCGTGTAATAGTACTCCTAACGCTTTGGTTTTATCCTTTAAGTCATTCTTGTCGTGAAGTAAAGCTCTTGTTCTACCTAGTACCACTGGATCTTGAGATTCTAAATGAGATGGATTAGCAACTAGTGACAAGTTAACATACTTACCAGAAGTTGTTGGTCTCTGGTAATTCATCCCTAAATGATATTTGACATCCCCAGAACCTTCAATATGATTGTGGGTGCTAGTACCTTGAAATTCAGCAAAGATGGATTCATTTGGTTTACGGACAACGTTTGATAAGACATTTAATCTACCACGATGAGCCATACCAAGCACGACATCTTCTACACCCAGTTCGACAGAACGGTCGATTAAAGTCTTGATACCTGGAACGACACCCTCTAAACCTTCCATACCGAATCTTTTATCGTTTGGGAATTTCGTAGATAAAAAGGATTCAAATGAAGTGGCCCAAATTAATCTATCTAAAATTTGTCTTTTCTGATCAGTTGAATACTTAAATGGATTTGGAATTTCGACCCTATCTCTTAACCATTCACACTTCACCTTAGATGGAATGTGGGTATATTGAATACCATATGACTGACAATATAATTTTTCTAGTTCATCTACGATTTCTTTTAGAGTCATTGTTGACTTACCTTCTTTAGCAAATCTTGGTAGAATACCTGGACCTAAGGTAATCTCCTTGCTCAAATCATTTTCAGTAAACCCATAAAATCCTAGAGTCAGTTCTGGTGGAACAGGTTTATCCTTGGCATCACCAAAGGATATTCCCAAAGGATCAATATGTGCCTTCAAATGACCTCTAACTTGATAAGCTCTACATAGTAATTGTACTTTTAAATGAACGGAAACATTTTCATCAACACTGTTCAAAGCCCTGCCGATGGGAGCAGATTGCGTACCCTGGGGAGTACCTACCAAATCTGGCGGAGCTTGAAAAGCCTGAGATGAAGGAATATTGAGATTTTTCATATTCTTAAAATATGCATTCCATGAAACATGTACAGAGGATGGATCTTTCTGCCAAGCCTGGTACATTTCATCTATGTACTGTGAATTTGATGTAGATAAAAATTCATCAGAACCAGTTGATATTGATCTTCTTTGTAGATTAATATTCTTTAAGGTAACAGTATGTTGTAAAGCAATGCTATTCTGTTTCAATAGCGAACTTTTCAACAGGGTCCTAGACCCATTTTTTGATATTGCTCTTAACATTTTTGTTTGTTTCTTTTAAATGTTCTTGATATTAGAGAATATTAATACAGTGAATTTAAATACTTGGTTAAATTTGGTTTATTTAACGTTATTAATAGATATCTTATTTTACTGCAGTCTTATATTTTGAAAGGGGATGCCTAGCGGAGTTTGTGAAATCCTATATAAAATTTAGGAACCTCTTTCGTTTTCTGTAATTTTTTTCCAAAAAAACTTATGTATTTCTCTTGCTCGTTATTGGATAAGCTTAGTTCTAACTAAAAAAGAGATACTTAGATATGATTTAATAATATGCCACTACAATAATCAAATTCGGTTATTAATAGTAATATTAATTGTGTTTTATTTTGTAATACTATGAAATCAAGTATAAGAATTAATCACAAGCAATAAACATGAAATATGTTTGTTAACAGATATATTATATACTACATAGACTACCGACTTAACTTGAACCGGTATATGCATGAGCCATTTATTTTAACCCACATTCCGATTAATAATACTAATGTTTAGCGGTCTTTAAAGTTGTAATGGAATGTTACAGTAGTTGTTTGGCTTTTTATTTATTAGTATGTTCACTATAAACTGATTGGTTGATTCATTTTAAATATTTTATAGACACCTTGAACTGTATTTAGTTGTCTCCCGTAAATGAACTGGATAATGTGGGCGGCAATTATTCCTTGATTCTTATTGGATGACCAAGGTGACATACTTTTTCTGTATAGACATCGGACTACCGGGAAATTTGGATATAAATGTTACCCTCATTATTTAACAGGTATTAGCTAACCATAAAACCTCTCACAACTATTTATACACAGCTAACTTCTAAATAAATCGTAACTTCAATAGAATTAATTATAATTATATAATAGGTTTATGTTTATGTGTACACGCAAATATAATTACAATACGAATAACCACAAGTGAAAGAACCGCTGGTTAAATTATCTGTCATCTTTGTTTTCCTAGAATCGTCTTAATAGTTTTTATTGATATTAAATATGTGTCTTGCTATGTATGGGTAATCTAAGTACTCCAAATACTTCTATTCTAACAATTGAAATATTTTAGTGGACGTCACTGTGCTGTACCTGTCAATATCATGATACAAGAGCGTGCATTTGAATTGGTTTATGACAGGTAGTCAACTAGAATATATCTAATACGTATTTACGTACGTTCCACCATTTTTCTTTGGTGGAGTGGTTTGGTTATGACAAAGTATCTATGGACAAAACATTTCTTTCTGCCCTAAATCCACATAACTCAGCCTAATCATTTTTAACTTGTTTATATATAAACAGACTCACGAATCTATAATATCACACAATTCATTTGGTCCTTCGACCAACTTATTCAAGAGCTACCTAGTTAAATTGAAACAAACTATGACCAATTACATGTTTTCTTTTCTTTCTTAATTCAAAAGTTAGACAACACAACTTGCACATCCAGAATTACATATAAATACAAGAAAAACAACACTCCAAGAAAAAACAATAATGTGAATAAACTATTTAAAGTTGACGTTAAAAAAACAGGTTGAGAGAAACGTAGGGTTGTTTGGCTCTTCATTTTAACTGAGCACTAGTAACGTTTTCTCGTAATTAGCTCTATAGGCTAATCAGAAATCAATCGGTTAACCAACTGATTTCTATACCAGGAATAGTAAATAGTATATATCATATGTAAAAGCATTATATCAAATATTGTGTGATTAGTAGTGTACAGTTGGAATATTAGAATAGAGGTTAGTCATGAATGTGTAACTGTAAACCAGTCTATAAATCTTCAACAATATTACCTTTCTGGGAAACGTAGATACCGTCTAAGAACTTTCTAATATCCTTGTTTCTAACTCTACAGATCTGTTGAATATCAGCTGCGTTTTGAGAAACCTCTTCAACAGAGTTACCTGATAAGACGATTTCATCCTTTTGGTTAGTGGAGAATTCAACTTCAACACCTTCTCTGACCTTAACTAATCTGACCTTCTTATCACCTAAGAAATTTCTAATTTCGACGTACTTAGCACCATCCTTTTCAATAACGTTAACGTTAATTGGGAAATGCGCATAGACGTATCTCATCTTGTACTTGTAACCCTTAGTAACACCAATGATCATGTTGTCAACTAAAGACTTAACAGTTCTTAAAGCAGCAACATGCTTTCTGTCACCGTTATGAACAGCAACCTTAATTAAAGAAGCATCAACTTTAGTAAAAGTAACGTCAATATGCTTGATAGATTTGTTTAAAGTACCTCTTGGACCAACAACTCTGACAACTCTAGCCTTAATAGAGACAGAGACATCCTTTGGGACGGTGATGGATTGTTCAGTTTGAATGTATTTCATGATATATTATATTGAATGGTAATCTTCAAATTAGTTGAATTGATTTCGGTGTGAAATTTTATTTGAAGTAACAAGTGTATAGTAAAGGACTGAATTTCATATGAGAAGTTGTCTAGTCTCAATTCTCTCGGCCTCTTATATACATCGACGAATTTTTCATTTTTTTAATTATGAGATGGAAAAAAAAAAAGTTTGCGTGTGTACCGTAACACGAAAGACAAATCAAATGCAAACTTCTTACGAAATTTATGTAGAAACATATGAACATTTATTTTAGTATTATTACAATATATAACTGATTTTTTATATTTTTATAAAACAGTTGTTAACATTTAATCAGTTGAATGAGCATCAAACCAGGAATCTGTAAACTTCTTTAATTCTTCAGCATCGTTGTAAACCCATGATCCTTCCTCATTATAAAACATGGCATTTTTGTACATAGTATTCAGATCAGATTTGAGATCATTCAGTGATTTGTACACACCTTTCTTATTATTACGGTTGATTATATCCAATGCAATTGGTTTTTCGATTAGAGTATAATAATCGGGATATTCTTTCTTTGGTGGCAGTTTTTCAAAAACATCAGTACGAATGTGAGAATCATTCTCGTCGATCTGTTCTCTCATTTCCTTTAGTAGTGAATCAATCGTCGAAAACAATAATACGTCACCTTCATTAAGTTTTTTACCATTCCTGTTTCTTGATTTACTAACTTCTTTGGAAGTTTCCTTATTATCTTCCGCAGGTTTGTCATCCATTTTCTTTAATGTTAACTTAACCTTTAACCTAGGTCTTTTTGCATCAGGCTGTGTTACTTCAACCACATTAGATGTGTCATCCGTACCATTGCTTGTGCTATCATATACAACATTGTTTGCAGCTCTTCTTCTTTTAGGTCTATTTCTATTAGCCTTAGGTATAGCATCTTCATGTTCCTCAAACGATTGATCAAGATTGGATACTTCAATTTCATCGATTTCTGGTGTATTCTCCAAAGTTTTAATTTCCTCATCTTCAATTCCCTTTTTTTGTTGTCTACGTTCCCTGGTCTCACGCCTCTTTTTAATTGCTTCTTCCAACGTGACACTTTCATCTTCAACAGCTTCCAAAAATTGTTCTTCAGTCAAACCATCATCATAGTATACTTTCTTAGTTTGTCTAATTCTACCGACAGCGACAGGTTCTGTTTCAAGATGCTCAGTGATATCCTCCCTGAAGATTTCAGGAAGTTCTTCTCGAGTTATTAATCTTGGTAATGCATGCTCAAGGCCTTTAGCCTTACCTTCTGCCTCTTCTCTTGCTATTCCTTATATTTTATCAAAGAGGATTTTTTCTTCCTCACTACGGGCCAGAATTGCGTTCAGTTCATCATCATCCAATTCAGCCTTGTCTTCATCATCGACAGTAGCCTCATTTTCAATCAACCTTCTCAAAAATTCTTCCTGTTCTTCAGCAGTAGATTTATTATTGAATTTACCTGCTTGAATAACCTTACCATCTATATCTAATTTTTGCATAGCTCTTTCTAAAATAGCTTCTTCAACGGAATCAGAAGTAATTAATCTTAAAATACGAACTTCATTCTTCTGACCGATTCTATGGGCTCTATCTTGGGCTTGTAAATCTTGGTGAGGATTCCAATCAGTATCAAAGATAATAACGGTATCTGCTGTTTGTAAATTCAAACCTAAACCACCAGCTCTAGTAGATAATAAGAAACAAAAGTATTCTGAATTTGGCGCGTTAAAATCCTTTAACATAAGTTGTCTATCATCAGCCTTTGTACTACCATCTAATCTCATATACTTCAAATTTCTCATTCTCAAGAAATCTTCCATAATATCCATAACATGAGTCATTTGAAAAAACATCAGTACTCTATGACCAGTAGCTTCGAATTTTGATAGGACACGATCTAATAATTCAAATTTACCAGCTACACGATATAATAAATCAGTATTGCTTCTTGATGGATTAACAACACCCTCGACTTCATCGAAAACAAATGGATGATTACAAATTTTTCTTAATTGCATGATTTTGTTATTTAGACCCTTGATACCCGATTTAGTAGCACCCTCTGTCCCTTCACCAACAAATAATGCATTGTGTTTTAACATTTGTTGATATAATGTTTCCTGTAAACCAGATAACTTACATTTAATGACTTTTTCAACCTTATCTGGTAAGTCTTTCTCAACTTCCTTCTTTAGACGTCTCAATAAGAAAGGTCTTAAAACCTTATGCAATCTTCTAATAATTAACAGGGTTTCTTCTTCTGTAAGTTCTAATTTTTCTTGAGTACCTGTGGATGCAAATGGAGTGTTGAACCAATCTTCAAATGTTTTTGCAGAATTAAAGATTTTAGGTAAAACGAAATTTAGCAATGCCCATAATTCAGGTAAATTGTTTTGCAATGGAGTACCAGTTAAAATTAATCTATTTCTAGTCTTATAGTAATGCTGGATTGTATAAGATAATTTAGAGTTTGCATTTTTCATTCTATGACCTTCATCAATGATCATATGTGCCCATTCATGTTTGCATAACAAGGATCTATCTTTAATAATGTATTCATAAGTAGTCATTAAAACATCAAAATTACCAGTTTTAATTTGCTGTTGCATTATACGTCTTTGGTTTGGAGTACCTTTATAAACAATAGTGTTTAAAGTTGGTGCCCATTTTTCAAACTCCATTGTCCAGTTGGTAATGGTAGAAAGGGGTACTATGACTAAATATGGACCACGATCCTTTTTTACTTCATACAAGTAAGTAATTAACGAAAGTGATTGAATAGTCTTACCCAACCCCATTTCATCGGCTAGAATACCATTCAAATGATTATTATACAAAGATACCATCCATTCTAGACCACGAATTTGATATTCTTTTAGTGTACCACCAACAAGCATACTTGGTTGTTTGTCAATTTTCTCCTTAACTCTATGGGCAACTTCATAGTAATCAATTTTTTCTCTTTCTTCATCAGTGACAGGAGGAATTTCTTCACCTTCCAGTAATCTAGCTTCGGTCTGTTGAGCTCTAACAGCCTCTGATAAAGAATCTAAGAAAGTATTAGTTTGCTTTAACAATTGGGTAATTCTTGTATCCTTGGTTTGATCTAATAATTTCAAATATGCTTCTTCATCGTTAGATTTTAAGGCAGCTAAACGTTGTTTGGCTGTTCTTTCAATTCTCTTCTGTTCGTCCCTTTCAATTTGTCCATGAATAGATAAACATAACTTACCGAACTGATTACTCCGGTCTCTAATACTCCATCTGTTGGCATTTCTTTCCTGTATAAAATCGGTAATAGCGTTAATCTTTTGAATATGAAGACTACGTTCTTTCTTACGTTTTTCCATTAATTGCTCCCTTTCCAGCTCTTCTGCAATTCTAGCTGTTTGAGGTACGATGACCTTACTTCTAACTTGAACAGATCGTTGTGCAGCCATGGTAAATGGGGAATCTCTCATTGCTGGGATTGTATGATGTACTTGACTAGTTACATTCGTTATTAGTTTTTGTCTCAATGATTTTTGTTTGGTCAAAAGCTTTAAAGATTTCAATTCTACCAAGGCTTTGATTTTTAACCTATCAATTCCAGAAGGTAAATCATCCTTAGTAATAAATTCTAGTGCTTCATCCAAAGAATAAGTACCAATATTAGCTGGTAGTCTCTCTAATTCAGCTATTCTTTTTGCTATTTGTGCGGAGATTATACTTTCATTCTTTGTATTGCCTAATTTTGATTCTATAGTATTAGAAAATTTCGATAATAGATTAAAACTCTCGGCATTTTCGTTAAAATCTAAAGTTACTTTAATTTTCTCCAAGGATTTTATGCTGGGGTTGTTTGTAGTATCGGTGCGGATATGATTATTCTCATCAAATAAATCTTCCGGAATATCCAAATCCTTCTCTAACATTTGTAAGGCCAAAATTTGTTTAGTTAATAGATCACTATCATATTTCACATTAGCATCTTTTGCATTTCTTAAAGTTTCTAACTTTTCAGTATAGGTTCTTTGATCCTTTGAGATTTCGGTTAATGACCGTTCTATAGCTTCTATTTCTAACTTATTGTCCTTTGGGTTTTCTGATATAGTCCTGTAGCGGTATATCAATTGTTCTAACTGGTTTAAAGAGTTAGCCTTTGGGATCACAATTCGTGGTTGTGATTTAACTGTTGACTCTTGAACTGGTGTCTCAACCTTTTCAGGATTAACCCCGTTTGTAACGGGAGCAGCATCTTCCAACATAATCTATCAATATCCTAATATATCTTTGCAAATGATAACAGATTATGAACTTGATCTATTTTACTTTATTAAGAATTTCCAAAGTGAAACAAAAACAAAAAGAGTAGATAAACAGTTATTTTATTAATTAACAAAAAGTTATATTCAAAACTATTAGATGAAAGAATTACTCTACTTTATATTAGAGTCTATTCCTCTTTCTTACTGTTTCGTGTTTGAACTATGCCTTTTTTATGTTTATTTTTCAGATTAAACTTCACCAATTTTTATTAAAACTTAATCAAGTAATAAAACACACCTAAACTTAACTACAACATTTTTTTCAATTTTCTTCTGTTTTTCTTTAATGGAGGAAAACATGTCTTTTTCATTGATTGCCGGGTAGTTGGAGCTCACGTGGTGTTGGTGTTATGAATACAGAAAAACATGACAGCGTCAGTAAACTTTGTACGTAACGGTTTTGATTGGAGTTCTTAGATATAGAATTATACAGAGTATATTCATTTAAAAAAGAGACTTTTATAGTCAAATAAGTTTGTCCATTTAATATATTGTCTAACTCCATTCACATTTGCCTGTTGGAACTCGGATTTTAAGAAATAGAAACTTTGCCTTATGGAATCCAGAATGCCATGTTGGAACAGCCTCAGTCATTCATTCTAATGTTAGCAAATATGTATCAATTTTTTTATAATTTATTTTGAGACGTAGAATAAATTTTAAAGAATGATAAGTTTATTTTTGTTGATGCCAATAATCGATTGTTTGTTGCATTATAATGTACCTATTAAAGTTTTTTAAAGAATTTTTAGAATGATTTATTAGTTATTTTGATGCTGATGGTTTGATACTTATTCTAAAACAGAAAGTCTAGTATTTATATTAGGAAAATTGGGAGCTTGTTGAGCATTGTTATTGTCTAGAAAATATCTATGATTATAACGTAATTTTGTCTGTGTTTTACTTCCACAAGCAAGGAAATTAAAAAATAGTCTATAGTAGTCTGCCCTAGAGTATTTGATATAAAAACAGTATAAATAAACTAAGCCAATAATATCTGTTTAAATAATTTATTAGAAGTGTTTCATCTGCTATAAGTATTTATAGTAAGAAGAATATCTATATAAAATATTGATATCGAATGATGTGGAGATACATTTGCCGCTAGATATCTAACTAAAAGACCTGAGAGCTGAGTTATAAGTTCAGTCTCATAACACAGCCTTCTACCAATCCCTGTGAATATATTTCAATTTAAATTTAAATAATTAAACCAGCCACAGTAACTCCCAATAAAATTGTCTGTCTGTCACTTATTAGGCAAAACATTCTGCTTTAGTAAATACCATACTTCTTGGAGTTTAAACTTTTTTAGAATTCTCCAGTTTAATTGTTGTTTTTTTAGTGGCATTAGGTGACAAATCGAATTATATACGTTTACTCAATCTGGAGAGAATTTATACAACATGGAGAGATCCGCCTTCTAGAGATGTTATTTAACAGCAAGACCTATTTATTCTATATCATTGTAAATAGTGTGAGTTGATAGTCACTAGTTGATAAATAAAGACCGATATGTTAAGACCAGTAACGTATTCTGGTTAAGATTGAAATATATTGTTCTTTTTGCCTTAAGACAGTTAGCATTGCAAGTCTACTTATTTCACCAAGGAAATTGCTCAAATTTTATATTATTATCAATACTTTCTACAGGATATGGTATAGGATAGCAATTCACATAAAAAAGGTTCGTGATTATTATTTTCTTTAGCACATCAATTAGTATGTTTGTTGCATTAAATAAAAACAACGACACCAACATCGCTTTCTCCTTCACTAGTTCTAAAACAACTTTACATATCATTATTTATAATATTACGAAAATACAGCTATTGTTAGTTTACAGAAGGGACCATTTACAGATTGGGCCTATTTGAATGATTTCGCTAGCCTACGTAAAATAAAAACATTTTATTTTTGTCAATCATGAGTTTTAAACTTTATATACAAGTAAAATTTCTTATATTCTTAACCGAGACTACATTTTCCAATAGGTATTGGATAGTCGTGGAGACTCCATGCTTATAACGACGTGTATTGAAAATATATTTGAATTGAGTACTTATTAATAACTGAATAGTAATTTATTCTTGATTTGCTGGTCAGTGCCTTATTTGCAGTAATGAAGAGCATCCTTAATTATTGTCAATTTAATAAGAAGTTTGACAGAAAATCCATGATTTCTCCCTATGAAAAAGAAAGATATATCTTTCTTGGCATTAGATGTTTAGCTACAATATATCAAAATTGAAAAATTAGGTAAAATAGACGGCTCATTGACAAAATATAAAACTTGGAATGTATTACATAATGCAGCGATAAACCCTATATTACTTATAAATATACACACAAATACAAAAAGAATTAAACATCAAAGAACTCCTAACTGTCGTCCATATTTCGTCTTGAACCGTTAACCTATAACCAACAACGAAGATGTTATATTTTTCTGAGAAAACTGATCTACCCTATTAGTATTTTTCGAAAGCATGATAATTTTGTATGCGGCCTTGAAAATTAGACATTTTAAATTTCTAGATGAGGAAAAAAACATCAACCAAATCAATAGATATCAAGCATTTTGTAGAATAAATCAAGCAAAAATACAGATAATATCTAGGACAAACCTTTTGGTAAATAACTCTATTTTAAGAACATATTTACATATCTGATTATTTAATTGCAGAATTAATTCGTCAGTCAAGTATACTCATTAACTTTGATTCATTCTATGCAAGATGAATACAAACTTTTCATTCCCACCTGGTAGTAATAGTAGTATAGACCAAAGTAGCACACTGAAAAATAATAACGAAACTGAACAACAATCAGTTGAAAATTCTTCTTTTAGATTTCCAGCACTAGATCAATCAAATGTTGAGATCAATGATGTATCAAATAGTAAGAACATAAATATTCCAGAGCTAATCCAGCCGCAACAATACCCATCAAATCAATATATGGAGTCCATTCCAGTGATCGATATTCCCTCTCCAATTGAAATACATACCGAAAAACTTCGATCTTCAACGCCGTTGTCGATAGAGCATACACAAGGACAAATACACCAGCAGCATCCCACCGAAGTAGTTGATATTAATAAACAAGCAACGATTACTCAAGAAATGGAACCTATTACAGTAAAGGAACCCATAGAACATGCGATTGACGCAAGTCCAACAAGTACTGTCGTAACGAAACATAAAACAGAGGATTACGTAACGAATTTGAGACAACAAATGGTAACTGATTGGAAAAGTCCTGCAGAATATGCATTACATATTTTATTTACAAAATTTATCCGCCATGCTGAGAGTAAATTAAATGAATGCTTACAGCATCCTATGAATTCTGAGCCACCCATAATTGATATTCTTGGAGAAGGAATTGATCCATCATTTGATAAAATTATCGAATCCTTAGGTCATATCGCTAAAAGAAAGCCAAAGCCCGTTATAGATGCCATGATGTTTTGGAGAAAAACCAAATCAGAAGCTGCAAATGTAGCTAGTGAGGATGTCCAAAAGTTACCAAAAGATACGCACAAGAACAGAACCAACCATCACCGCCACATATGATAAAGCGCTCTTCTACTTCAAGCGCTATACAAAAATCAAGTGGGTCAAGTATATATGTTCCAAAGAGACAAGTTTCCACTAGGTCAACATTAAGTAGGGAGTCTACATTGGAGACAACCAGGTTAATTGAACTTCAAAATTTAATCGAAAGAGCTAAGCTAGTTGCATTACAGGCCGATAGGAAGTCATTGATCAGTATTTATATATTGTGCCGAGTATTAATCGAAATAGTAAAACAAGCACCAAATGGAGGCGATGAAGATTTAAACGATAAGCTAGAAGAGATAGTGTTCACACAATTGAAAACGACAGATCCACTGTCTATTTCGACTAGTATTATAAAGTCTTCCAATTGGAATTCTTTTGCAGAACTTCTTGGATGGATGTCAGAAAATAAATTTCTTTCTGTGAGTGATCGATTCATCGCTGATCTTGAAAAAATACCAGTCAATGTGTCGGCAGATATTGAACCGAGCGTCCATCTTTTAATATTGGGTATGCGATACCTAAAGTTAAAACATTATCCGTTAGAGAGGTTTGAGGAAAGTGCTGATTTTGTCAAGAGTCTTTCAAAATTCTTTTCAAAAACTGAAAATTTGACTATACGTTTGGCGTATGCTGAAGTAACAAATCAATTGTTATTACCCCTAGCTGGTTCACTCAGTGCTGAGGTTAACCACCCAACATGGGTTAGTGCAATGGAAACATTACTACTGTGTGCAAAAAAACTGCAGTCAGATAACAAATATTGGGCCAGTGGATTCAAGTTAACAGTTTCAATCCTTTGTGTGTCCCCTTCACATCTGTTTACAGAACATTGGATGAAATTGCTGGTTACAACAGCAGGAAAGATCAGAACGAGAAATTTAAGAGAAAGGATTATATTTGCGGTGGGGGTTTCCAGATTAGTCTGGGTTTATTTGTATAGGTGTACTGAAACCCTTAATAATACAATAAGAACTTTGACTGAGTTATTACAATTATACTTAAATTCTAAAAAGAAGGAAAACTGGTTGACTACTGATTTGGGATTAATTAATCCTCTTTCAGATGCATTAGTTTCGATTGGCTATTCTCATCCAAACTTCTTGATGGAAAATGCGGTCATACCACTTCTTAGACAATCTTTTAATGGAATAAATTTGGAGAATATCAATTACGATAGATTGATATTAATCATCAACACATACAGGGGCTTGTTAATGTCCAGTGAAAAACCAGACTTTCCAGAAGACGATAGCAGGTATTACGAAATGAATTTGAATAAGATATTAGTAAAGAATAATGAAGCGCTCTCCTCCAATCACGAAGAAATTAGTATTTATATCCATAAACTATTTTTGTTATTAGACTCTAACATCGGTTCTGAAGTATGGTCTCCTGAGAATCAGCACCAAAAACAGCCAGCGACAACTTTTGGATCTTTTTCGTTTGGCTTCTCAAATGATAATGAAAATGCAGTACAAAAGAACAACTTGAATACAATTTTATTTGCAAGTGTTATTGAGACAATTCCATGCTGCCTTTCTATTTCAAATAAACTACCATACAAGTCAACCATAGAGATTTTATCAAGAAATGCAGTACATGCAGATATTCTAATTGCAACAAGCTGTCAAAATTCTCTTAAGTCACTCGCTTCTAAGAGCAATCCATATACGTTTATAACGTGGTTTGCGAAATATTCATTCGATTTCGACGAAAAAACCCAGTCAAGTTATAACATGTCATATCTGTCATCAAAAGAATACAGTCGGTTATTAAAACTATACGTTGAACTGTTAGAGTGCTGGCTGTCGGAATTTCAATCCTCAAAATCAAAAGAGTCTGAAAAGGGAATAGGTCTTGATGGTATTCAGCTAATACCCACTGATAGTGATTCAGAAGAAACTTCCGAGACTGAGCGCCTAGAATGGAAAAATATAGTAACTGTTATTGAAGAAGTTGAGGGAAATGGTTTATTTTTCTTATGTTCACACGATTATGAAGTACGTAGAATGGCTATTAGAATTCTTCAAATAATATCAAAGTTTGACGAAGCGATGGTAGAAAAGACAGAAAATCTCGTAGGAAACCATTCAAGATCATCATCGATGCACTTTGCAGCGGATAGGGGAACTAGATTGATTGATTTCCTAAACAATACAAATATTATTTCCCTGGTGAATCCTCAGAAACTTTCTTTAAGTATGGCAGAAAAGACAAGATTATCCAAACTGAGTGCCAAATATAGAAATAATCTATTGGTAAGACTTGCAGAATCATCGTATGGTGTAGATGCAGCGCTCTGGCAGAGGGCTTTTCCAAAACTTCTCACTAATATTTTCAAAAGCTGCCCTGTAACTATGGCCCTATGTAGATCAATCGTATGCATTAGGTTGGTCCAGGTCCATGAAATTGTACTACGCATCGCTAATGATCCTGATTTTAGGCCACAGAAAATATTACCTGAGACAATAATAAATCAATGGAAGATGTACTTGGTAGCAGCTTGCACATCTTTGACCTCTACCAGTGATCAAAAACTTAGTATCCCGACAAATAACTTCCAGCATGGTAGGAAAAAGAGTCAACAGATATTTACTGTCCAGCATCAAAAGATTAAATCGGTCAAATCTATTTTCAAAATGGTTTTACCATTATTGAATGCTAAGTCTGCACTGATTAGAGACGCTATTATTTCAGGGCTAAGTTCCATGAATGTAAACATCTACAAAACATACGTTGAAAGTATTGATCAATTCTTGATTACTTGGAAAGAAAAGAGTGGTAGTAACCAAATTAGAGTGGAAATGTTCCATATTCTAACGATTTTGTCTCGTTTTTTAAAGGACGACACAATTTTAAAAGATGAATGGATTCTAAGGAGATTGTCTGAATTCTTGAAGCAAACTAAATTGTTTCTAGAAATCGATCATATCCAAAATTCATATGAATTCCAATCCTTAAGAAGCTATTTTGCTGAGATGATTCTAAGGTATTATTCTGCGATCAGAGACCATAAACTAGTTAAGGATCTATTTCCATTTCAAGCTAGAGTTTCAAGTTTCAACTATTTGAAGGAGTGGTGTGGTTATGGAGAGTATGTGAACATTGCCGAAGAGAGATATAATGCCATGACAAAAAATGTAGAGGGCAATAGGGATAAAACTACAGTTTTGGCAGGAATCGAGTTTCAAAAAACTCGATTAGAGATGCTAGTGTTAGAGGCAATGGTCGTTCTTTGTTGTGATCCCATTACAGAGACTATTGAGGATGGACAAGGTGGTACGCCTATAATTATATCTTTTAAAATTGTGTC